>CAUYON010135328.1:0-23434 GCA_963573935.1 Arctocebus calabarensis | reverse complement strand
TGGGTAGAGTGCCGTGGCGTCACACTGCTCACAGCAACCTCCAGCTCTTGGGCTTAAGCGATTCTCTTGCCTCAGCCTCCCGAGTAGCTGGGACTACAGGTGCCCGCCACAGCGCCCGGCTATTTTTTTGTTTTGCAGTTCAGCTGAGGCCGGGCTTGAACCCGCCACCTTCGGTATATGGGGCCAGCGCCCTACTTGCTGAGCCACAGGAGCCGCCCGGCAGCAGTATTTCTAACAGACAAAAAATGGAGGCTGGGCACAGTGGTTCACACCTATAATGCCAGCACTTCAGGTAGCTGAGGCTGGAGTATCACTTGAGTCCAGGAGTATGAGATCAACCTGAGCAACATAGTGAGACCCCATCTCTACAAAAAATAAATGTGAAAACAATGTTGTTTCTACTTTTTAACTATTAGGAATAATGCAGCTATGAACATGCATGTACACATACAAGTTTTTACATTCATACCATAGAATATTATTCAGCCATAAAAAGGAATGAAGTGCTGGTTCGGCACCTGTGGTTCAATGGGCTAAAGCGCCAGCCACATACACCTGAGCTGACGGGTTCAAATCCAGCCCGGCCCGCCAAACAACAATGATGGCTGCAACCAAAAAAAAAAAAAAATGGCTGGGCATTGTGGCGGGCGCCTGTAGTCCCAGCTACTTGGGAGGCGGAGGCAAGAGACGCTTGAGCCTAGGAATTGGAGGTTGCTATGAGGTGTGATGCCACAGCACTCTCTCCAGGGTGACAGCTTGAGGCTCTGTCTCAAAAAAAAAAAAGAATGAAGTGCTAATTCATGCTATAACATTGATGAGCCTTGAAAAATTATGCTAAGTGAAATAAGCCAGACCCAAAAGGCCATATGCTATATATTTCCACTTACATGAAATATCCAGAATAGGCAAATCTATATACAAAAAAGGTAGATTAGTGGTTGCTGGGCCTGGAGAGAGGGAGAATGGGAGGTGACTTGTTACTAGGTATAGAGTTTCTCTTTGGGGTGATGATAATGTTTTAGAATTAGATAGCAATGATAATCATACAACATTGTGAATATACTAAAAAAAATCACAAATTACAAGCTTTAAAAAGATGAATTTTATGGTATGTGAATTATATCTGAACTTAAAAAAACTAACCCCAAAATCTAAAAGAATAGGCACATGTCTTTAGTAGACCAATGACAGCTAATAAGATTCACTTCAATTCTTTGGAATCATAAGGAGAACGAACTAGTTATTTTTTTTGCAGATGTCCAGCATAGGGTCTGGAGCTCTTTACGTATCTTCGTGTGTATGGAGCCTGAGATTGAATTATCCATTCCAGTTAAAGGCAGAGCCAAGGAATAGAACACTAAAACCTGGGTACACACTGGAGCTAGAGTAATTAGTTGTCTCAGTTTGCCTAGCACGGAACTTTCCTGGTTTTAGCACTGAGAGTCCATGTATCATGTTGGTCATCCTTGCTGGAGCTCTGACTCCGCCTCTGGTTGAAACTCAAGAATTTACTCATGGTCTTTTTACTTACAATCATGTGCTGCATAATGATGTTTTGATTAACAACAAACTACATATAGGACAGTAGTTTTATAATATTATGATATCAAATTTTAGCCAGGTAGGGTGGTGTGTACACGTAGTCACAGCTACTTGGGAGGCTAAGGCAGGAGGATCACTTACTCCCAGGAGTTCAAAGCTTCAGTAAGCTTTGATGTTTATTGTGGAACAACACTTAGAAAAGGAAGGAGGCAGAAGCTGAATTGAGCAGAGGAAGAAGTCAAATGTGATGCAGGCTCTTGGTCAATCCAGTAGAGAACTCTGGAGCAATGTTCCATATCAGGACAAAACAGCTGGGCTGTTAACACTTTTCCCTGCTTCTCTGTATCTGCAAACTTTTAATCATCCTTCAATTATTTGCATAAACATTGTCTTTTGGCAGTGCCTGTACCTCAGTGGGTAGGGCACTGGCCAGGAGCACCGAGGCTGGTGGGTTCAAATCTGGCCCAGGCCAGCTAAAACAACAATGATAGCTGCAACAACAAAAAAAAATAGCCAGGCATTGTGGTCAGCACCTGTAGTCCTAGCTACATGGGAGGCTGAGGCAAGAGAATTGCTTAAGCCCAGGAGTTTGAGGTTGCTGTGAGCTGTGATGCCATAGCACTGTACTCGGGGTGACAGCTTGAGACTCTGTCTCAAAAACAAACAAACAAAAACCTATTGTCTTTTTTTGTTTGTTTGTTTTCTTAAAAAACCTATTATCTTTTGGGGGAAACCTTTCCCCTGAAGCTCCCTGTGACACTAAGTCCTATAGCACCCAGCCCTTATCTTTTATTTGTAGTAATTTGATTAATCATTATTTATTTTTTGCTTTATGGCTGTCCTTTTTTTTTTTTTTTGGTGCTTCAGCTGTAGTTTATTTTTATTTTATTTTATTATTTCCTTGAGACAGAGTCTCACTATGTTGGAGTGCTGTGGCTTCACAGCTTACAGCAACCTCCAACTCTTGGGCTTAAGCGATTCTCTTGCCTCAGCCTCCCAAGTAGCCGGGACTACAGGTGCCCGTCACAATGCCCAGCTATTTTCTGTTGTAGTTGTCATTGTTGTTTTTCACTGGCCAAGGCTGGATTTGAACCTGCCAGCCTTGGCGTATGTGGCTGGCGCCCTACCCACTGAGCTATGGGTGCTGCCTCAACTATTGTTTATTGAGATATAGGCAGGCTGGCTTGGCGCCTGAGCCTCAACAGGCTAGGGCACCAGCCATGTACACCTGAGCTGGTGGGTTCGAATCCAGCCTGGGCCACCAAACAATAATGATAGCTGCAACCAAAAAATGGCCGGGTGTTGTGGCGGGCGCCTGTGGTCCCAGCTACTTGGGAGGCAGAGGCAGGAGACTCACTTGAGCCCAGGAATTGGAGGTTGCTGTGAGCTGTGATGCCATAGCACTCTATCCAGGGTGACAGCTTGAGGCTCTGTCTCAAAAAAAAAGAGATATAGGTAGGCTCTAAAGCAACACTCCCAGAGGCAGCTGCAGTAGAAGGGAAAATAGAAAAAAGTGAGGGTGGAATTGTGTCTGCAGCAAAAGGTGAGTGGAATGCAGGACAGAAGAGCACAGGGAATAGGGGAGGCCATGGGGCTGGGAAAACAAGTAAGGGCCAGAGTCTGCTTCAACTAGAACCACTGCCCCACTCCCTAAGGCCCCTATTCTTCGAGCTGGCCCAGGGCTAGGAGTTCTCTGGGCATCCATTTTCCACAGAAAGGAGAAACCAAGAACACAAAGGAAAGGGAGCTGTTGCCCTCTTGCCATAGGCTCTGGGGCCTTCCAGTCTTGCATTCCTCTTTTGTCCCTTACTTGAGTGGGGCCACATGATGGGCAAGCCAGGCTCTGGGCTACCCCACTCGAGCAGGGTCTACAACAACCATGTTTCACAGGGGCATTAATCTTCTCCCTGGTGTTCCAGCCCACCAGTGCCACAATATAGCCCAGAGTGAGCTCTACAAGCGTTGCTGGCCTAATGGACGGGTTGGGGGAAGGGGATGGGACATGGGCTAAAGGAAGGACTCTGGCACAGGCACTACATACATGGTGTTGGTGAAGCTGGAGCCAGGGCACCACCAGGTCAAGACACATCTCCTGTCTTGAAGAAGCTTCGGGCCTTTCCAACCTTATGGCCAAGTTTACCTGGAGGTCCACATCCTCAGCTTCCTGGACTGGGTCCTTGCACAAGACAGGGAATATGCCATGGTATAGGTGGGTCTGGCGAGCTGTCTAGGGATTCCATGTCATAGTAACAATGGGGCCATGTGGGCCGTATCTGGCCATCTGGTGAGCAGACCTGCCAGACTTGGTAGGATGATTACGGCCCCACTGCAGTACTTGAAGAAGGCCTCCCTGGCGCCTATGGCAGCAGCTTCTGTGGGGTTGCTGGTAATGGGTGCCAGGCTGCCATATATGGGTGGTGAGTCGGTGTCCAGGCACCACATGTGCTCCAGGAATGTGTTGGCCATGGCTGTGTGCAGATGCTGGGTCTGAATGATAGCAGTCTTGGCTTCACCATGGGGCTTTTGACATGGCTTCTGAGGTCCTCTGGCACCGTCCGACTTGGGCTCTGTTGCAAATGCAAAGAGGTAGGCAGCTGCGGAATGCATCACTCCTGACTGTGTCTTTATGTCTGTCTTACTTGTAGCACTTTATTTATTATTATTATTATTATTAATTTTTACATATACATGTGTTTATTCGGTTTCTAGTTTTTGCTTTCACAAAATTAAGAAGGCTTAAAATTTAACAACAATAACAATGTTTAAGGTAAGGGCTAGAAACAAAAACCTTGCACAGAATGAACAAAGACAAATACATTCAGAAAAGAAGTCAGATGATTGCTGCAATGAAGTATTAAGCAATAATAGTAATAGTAATGCAAAGAAAGTAACATTCACATTGTCAAATAAGAGTATGTCTATTGGTGGCACCTGCAAAAAAAAAAAAAAAAAAAAGAGTATGTCTATTATAGAATGCTTTGACTCTGAGATTCAGTATGGAGTCATCAATTAACCTCTTCTTATTTTTTTCCAAAGTCTTAAAAAAAAGACAACTAATATTTATAAATAAAGGTAAAAGATAATTCTGAAAAACAGATCATGCCAAATCTTATGGATAATGGAAAAAGAAGAAATACTTCAAAATCATTCTACTTAATGTGGATACACCTGATATTAAAATTGGAAAAAATATTTTATTATAAAGGGGAAATTACAAACATAATTCACTGAAAAATGAGGATGTAGTATCCTGTATCCTAAACAACATATTAACAAGTTGAAGTAAAAATTAATGTTTAAGTAATGTACTTTAGTCGAAATCGAATCATATTTATGTAAGAATTAGTCACTATATATGTATTTTTTATTAAATCATAGCTGTGTACATTAATGCAATCATGGGGTACAATGTGCTGGTTTTATATGCAATTTGAAATGTTTTCATCAAACTGGTTAACATAGGCTTCATAGTATTTTCTTAGTTATTGTGTTAAGACATTTATACTCTACACCTAGTAAATTTCACATGTGCCCTTGTAAGATGCACCGTAGGTGTGATCCCACCAAGTACTCTCCCTCTACCCATCCTCCCACCACTTGCAGCACTTTAGCTTCATGAAGGAAGGGACTGTTCTGGTTAGCTATTGCTAGGTGACAAACCATCCTACACCTACTGGCTTAAAATAGGGGTTGACAAAGTAGGACCCAAGTTCTGGATCCAGCTTATAGCCTGTTTTCGTATAGCTAGTAAATTAAATTTTTTTCTTTTTACATTTTTAAGGGGTTGTAAGAAAGAAACCCAAACAAATAAAAACAACAACAAAGAAAAAATTTACCGACTCTTTATTTTTTTTTTGAGACAGAGCCTCAAGCTGTCACCCTGGATAGAGTGCTGTGGCATCGCAGCTCACAGCAACCTCCAATTCCTGGGCTCAAGCGAGTCTCTTACCTCCACCTCCCAAGCAGCTGGGACTACAGGCGCCCGCCACGATGCCTGGCCATTTTTTGGTTGCAGCCGCCATTGCTGTTTGGCAGGCCTGGTGTACGTGGCTGGCACCTTAGCCCGTTGAGCCACAGGTGCTGAGCCAAAGTTTACCGACTCTTGGATTAAAGCACCCATTTTGTTTGTCTCATGATTGTATTGTTGAGGAATTCAGGAAGGGTTTGGCTGGGTGATTCTTTTGTTCTATGTGATATTGACTAGGACCTCTCAGTGACACTCATCTGGAGGCTGGTCTAGTTTGGAAGATCCAAGAAGGCTTCACTTACATGTCTGGTGCCTTGTAGGATGGCTGAAAGGCTTGTTGCAGCTGGGTCCCTCTCTCTTTCCATGCTTTCTCCATCAGGGTGGCTGGAGTTATAGAGAGGCTAAGAGCTCCAATAGACCAAAGTGGCAGCTCTTGAAGACTAAGCTTGTAACTAGATAACATCACTTCTTCTGTACTCTATTGGTCAAAGCAGTCACAGACCAGCCTAGATTCCCTAGAGGGGAAAGATACCCCACCTCTTCAGGACAGAAATAAAGAATTTTAGGCCATTTTTAATCTACCTCAGGGCTATGTCTATTTGTTCACTATTATATTCCCATTTTGTGGCACAGATCCTGGCACCTGAACTCAACAAATGTGTTAACTTTATGGACATACTCTGGTAGGTAGAATCTGACCTGGTAGATCTGGAGTTAAATCAAGGCTGAGGTCTACTTGGACCCCTGGGGAGCACTCCATTCCACATACTCCATTTTGGGGCTGCCGGGCACTATGCTGCATCTCTCAGTGCATCCTTCAGTTTCCTTTCTGCTTAATGAGGGGCAATAAAACCTACATCTCACGGGGTTCCTGTGAGAATTAAATGGCATAGGAATGTGAAACATCGTTTAACATCTGTTTAACATTAGGCTGTTATGGGTGGCGCCCGTGGCAGCCAGAGTGGTGGATTTGAACCCAGCCCCAGCCAAACTGCAACAAAAAATAGCCGGACGTTGTGGCGAGCACCTGTAGTCCCAGCTACTCGGAAGGCTGAAGCAAGAGAATCGCTTAAGCCCAGGATGTTGGAGGTTGCTGTGAGCTGTGATGCCGCGGTACTCTACCCAGGGCAATAAAGTGGGACTCCATCTCAAAAAAAGAAAAAAGCATAGGTTGCTATTATTGTCTTTCTTAACCAGGGTGAGGAGTGGACCAGACCTTAGCCCTTAGAGCCCCTGCTCTGGAGAAGGGCCTCTCCACTTTGGCCCACTCTCCAGCTCTTACTCTTACCAGTTCCTGAGGAGCAGGTGTTACAAGAATGAAGTAGAGTTCCTATGAGGAATGAAGTAGAGTTCCTATGAGTATGCAGTCCAAGCCCAGTTGAGGAAAATTTATTTCCCATTGGTGACTCTAAATGATGATTCAGTGGGTCTCCTAATTCTGTAATGACCTTGGTGCCAATGCCTACGACCTTGGGTGTCTTTGCAGAGGCCATGGGGAAATGGGAAGCCATGATAGCTAAACAGTATTAGTTGCATGTGGCCAGCTCCTTACCACCTAAGTCATTCTATTGCTTGCTTCAACATGTAGAGTAACAAAGACACTTCTGAGAAAAGCCACATTCAACTTGTCATTTTCCCTTATGTCAAGGAATGCAGTATTCCTTTCCCCAGAAACACATGCTGAATCCTCTGTCTCAGAGACATTCCCATACACTTCATTTCCTGTATGTTTCATTTTTGACTGGAGGGAGGTTTTATCTACTTCTTTCAACCCTTTCACAGCTGTATCCATATAGCCTGGGCATGATGTATAATGTGTGAATTGTGTGTATAGGATAAAATAATTATGTGCAACTGCAACAAAAAATAGCTGGGCCTTGTGGTGTACGCCTGTAGGCCCAGCTACTTGGGAGGCTGAGGCAAGAGAATCGCCTAAGCCCAGGAGTTGGAGGTTGCTGTGAGTTGTGTGGTGCCACAGCACTCTACCGAGGGAGACATAGTGAGACTCTGTCTCTACAAAAAAAAAAGAAAGAAAGAAAGAAAAGATTATTACTAATAGCTAAGATAGACATGGTTTTCAGAGGGTCCTGTGTTCCAGGCACTAGGAACTAGGAGGGCACTAGGCTGAATGCTTTACTTGTGGTATCTCATTTAATCTCCATAACAGTTGTTGAGGTGAAAAAAAAAAAAACAGTTGTTGAGGTGAGTACTAATATTATCTCCCTTTTTTTTTGAGGCAGGGTCTCACTCTGTTGCCCCAGGCTAGAGTGCCTTAGCCTCAGCCTAACTCACAGCAACCTCAAATTCTGAGCTCAAGTGATCCTCCTGACTCAGCCTCCCAAGTAGCTGGGACTACAGGCACTTCTCACACCTGGCTAATTTTTCTATTTTTATTTATTTATTTATTTGAGACAGAGTCTCACTACATCACCCTCTGTAGAGTGCTGTGGCTTCATTGGGCTTAAGCGATTCTCTTGCCTCAGCCTCCCAAGTAGCTGGGACTACAGGCACCTGCTACAACACCCGGCTATTTTTTGTTGCACTTGCAGTTGTCATTGGTGGTTAGCTGGCCTGGGCCAGGTTTGGGGCTAGGATGGAACCTGCCACCCACGTTGTATGTGACCAGTGCCATAACCACTGTGCTACGGGTGCTGAGCCATAATTTTTCTACTTTTAGTAGAGATGGGTTTTCACTTTGCTCAACTGCCGACTTCAAGCGATCCTCCTGGGTTGGCCTTGCAATATTATCTCCATTTTAAAGATAAGAAAGGCTTGGCGCCTGTAGTTCAGTGAGTAGGGCTGCGGCCACATACACAGAAGCTGGTGGGTTCGAACCTGGGCAGGGCCTGCTAAACAACAGTGACAACTGCAACAAAAAAATAGCCAGGCATTGTGGCAGGCGCCTGTAGTCCCAGCTACTTGAGAGGCTGAGGCAAGAGAATCGCTTAAGGCCAAGAGTTTTGAGGTTTCTGTGAGCTGTGACGCCAGCACATTCTACCAAGGTCGACATAGTGAGATTCTCTAAAAAAAAAAAAAAAAAAAAAAAAGATAAGAAAACTCTCTGACTGTGGACATGACCGTAAAAAACCTTCCACTAGGTTTTCTATCTGCTACTTTGCTAGCACTCAGCCTACTGGAGACATTGCCTGCGTGTGACACGTCCAAGTAGAAATACAAAGCAAGCAAATGTGATTGTCTAATAATAGATCTTAGGAACAGGGCATGCCTGAATCTCTTGTGCCTCACAGAAGAGAGATCTTTATTTTTTGTAGAGACAGAGTCTCACTTTATTGCCCTCGGTAGAGTGCCGTGGTGTCACACAGCTCACAGCAACCTCCAACTCCTGGGCTTAGGCGATTCTCTTGCCTCGGCCTCCCGAGTAGCTGGGACCACAGGTGCCCGCCACAACGCCCGGCTCACTTTTATTATGTAGGGCTAAGAAGAGGACAACTGTGGATTGAGGATCATCCATTAAAAAGGGCTGTCTTGAAGATCTTCAGTGACTCCAGCCATTGAGATGGACAGCAAAAGGAGAATCACATGTGAAATTCCTTGAATAAAAATGTATTAATTTTTCCTACTGCCATAATAAAAAAACAACTTTTACAAAAAAAAAGAAAACTCTCTGAGATTGGTTAGAGTTAGGCAACTTGCTTAGCTAGTGAGAGGCAGTCAGGATTTGGACCCAGGTCTATTTGATTCAAAAATCTGTTCTTAATTGTTTCAAAATCTCAAATCCAGGCTCTCTGCTGACAATAATATTGGATTCCGGGCCAGGTGTGGTGGCTCACGCCTGTAATTCCAGCACTCTGGGAGGCCAAGGTGGGCGGATTCAAAGTGAGGAAGACGGAGACCCTGTCTCTAAAAATAGCCAGGCATTGTGGTGGGCACTTGTAGTCCCAGCTACCTGGGAGGCTGAGGCAAGAGAATCACTTGAGCCTGAAGAGTTTGAGATTGCCGTGAGTTATGACACCATGGCACTCAGCCCCATGGTGACTGAGTGAGACTCTGTCTCAAAATAGTAATAATAGGGAGGTGCCTGTGGCTCAAAGCAGTAGTGCGCTAGCCCCATATGCTGGAGGTGGGGGTTCAAACCCAACCCCAGACAAAAATTGCAAAAACTGCAAACAAAAACAAAACCAAAAACAAAATATTAAAAATAATAATATTGGATTCAATGATGTAATGTTCTGATACATGCCGCACAGAAATCCTTTTCTTCACATATGACTTTGGTGCTTGGGAACCTTTGGTGTCAGGGGAGGGAAGTGTTCTCCCATCACTAGCTTGCCTACCCAGGGTTGTGCATGTATAGTCAGTTACTACATCCACCATGTCCAGGATTCCCTTGCAGCAGACACTATCCCTTCTGCAGTTCTCTGCTTGGAGAAGCATTGGCACTTGTGTAAGGGAAGGCATACATCGGCCCACGAAGGGAGGCCACATGCTGCCCTATAACAGTTCTGGAGTGGCCTGGTTTATGGGACTCTTCCTGGTGGTGGGGTGGGGGTGAAGATTGCAATGAACTTTTCCAGTTAACCTGGCCCATCACAAATTTGGATGTAGACTTAATCAATCTTGTCCAGTTAGATATCTTGATGTGATGCAGATGATAAGAGTGAGAAAACAAGTGGTCTGTGAGGAGAGATAATCTCCTTTATTCTGATGTCTGTTCTTTTTTTTTTTTTTTTTTGAGACAGAGCCTCAAGCTGTCACCCTGGACAGAGTGTTGTGGCATCACAGCTCACAGTAACTTCCAATTCCTGGGCTCAAGAGAGTCTCTTGCCTCCGCCTCCCAAGTAGCTGGGACCACAGGTGCCCGCCACAACGCCCGGCCATTTTTTGGTTGCAGCCGTCATTGTTGGTTGGCGGCCCGGGGTGGATTCGAACCCACCAGCTCAGATGTACGTGGCTGGCACCTTAGCCTGTTGAGCCACAGGCGCCGAGCCTGATGTCTGTTCTTACATAAAGCTTTTATCATGGGTCTGAGCAAATCTTAACTACTCTATATGATAAAGAGGTGAGGAATTTGGAAGCTTGAGGGAAAATCCAAGAGAGGGATTTATGAACTGGCTAACTGGGTGCTACTCAAGGGAAAGAAAAGATAAAAGGTGATCCATGGAGGTGACAGATAAAAGAGGTACCTTTTGAGGAAAGGTCTTTCCATAGGCTTTTGAGTTGTTTTCTGTGGGGTATGTGGTATTAACTTCTTCCGTCATCATCCCTACAGTACCTTTGATAAATTCTGCATTTCATACTGATGCTTTTGTAGGTATGGGTTCTTGGTAAGGAGATGGAGGAGGGGAGGGAACAGCTGACATCTTAGTTACACTCCATTTGTCCCTAGTTTGGTTTTCTTAGGATCCCGTAGGGTTTTCAAGGTGATTTTATATATGCATGCTTGCATATTTTGTTATACATGTTTAATTGTGAAATTTTGTAAGTAACACACCTGTGGCAATATGTAGATCCTATGTGACAGTGGTCACTTACGTAAATGCTGAATGTTTTAATTTATCTATGTATGTAAATATCTGTGTGCCTTATGTATGAGTCTGAATTTGTCAGCTACATTCACAAGTACGGGTGTTTGTGCCAGGGCATGTGGCAGACTATGTTTTCCAGAGGTGTCTGCCAAAATATAGCCCATCCCACATGTTCTCTTCACAATAGAGTGTTGATACTCCTCAATGAGAGGTGGGTTCTCTTTCCTTCTTCTTGAATGTGGGCCAACCTTTGTGAATTACTCAACCAATGGCAGAAGTGATTCTATGTCACTTCTGAGGCTAGATCATAAATTTGTCATGAATTTTGTACTTTGTTCTCTCTGTATTCTTGAAAATCAGCCACCATACTATGAGGAGGCCAAGCAGCTACTTGGAGAGACCATTTGTCCTGGCTAATAGCACCAGCTTAAAGTCCCAACTGACACTCAGCATTAATTGCCAGCCACAGGTCTGAGCATCTTGCTTTAGTTGGGCTATCCCAGCTGAAAGTACATGTCACATAGTCAACTCTTCCCTGCTAAGCCCTGTCCAAACTGCTAAGTAAATTATTGTTGTTTTAAGTTTGGGGATGCTTTGTTATGCTGCAGTAGGTAACCAGAACAGGGTTATGGCTGTGTCTTGCCCGTATGTAGCTTTCTGATTCGAGCCCTTGCGGGTGCCTGCAGGCAGTGCATTTGTGTCATATGTCTATGTACATTAATAGGTGTGTGGTTAAGGTGTTTCTGGAGACAGAGTCATGGTTCTTGAGGCTTTGCTTTGGCCTCAACAGGGAGCTGTTTGGTGAGAACACTTTGAAATCTTGTCTGTCTTCTGGGTCTCTTCTTTTGAGTGCTTTTCCTTTGAACCAGAAAGGCCTGTTTAGAGGAGAGCAAATGCAGCTAAAATATACCCACCTTCTTCTTTCTGACCCCAACCCTTTGGAGTTGCCAAAGCCTTCCAGCAGGTGGGAGGCTGTCATCCAGAGCCCTCACATCTCTTTCATAGGGACTAGAAACGATGTTTTTTTTTTTTTTTTTTTTTGTAAGAAAGGTATTTATTAGTGGGGAAGCTGCAGAGCAGCATTAAGGGGAAGGAGAGAGAGAGAGAGAAATGGGGGAAGAGAGAAGAAAGAGAGAAGGGAGAGAAGGGAGGGAGAGAGAGAGAGAGAGAGACACGAGACACGTGGGGGAAGGAAGAGAGTAGAAATGATGTTTTTTTCTTTTTTCCTTTTCTGCCTCTGAGGCCTTCAGCAATGAATCAGAGACAGAGCAAAACAGTTACTCAAGTCCTTGCAGTCTTTTGGGGTGGAGAGACCTAGAATTCTTGACTGCCATGAAGGAAGCTACTGATAATGGGCTTAGCATGCCCAGGTGCTGCGGGAGAGATCATGTGGCTTCTGCCCTGCCTTGGCTGCTGCAACCCACCCCATCTGAGTCTAGTCCAGAAAGTGGAGGGACCTGGTTCAGATGGTATGTGATTCCCTTTTGTTTCCTCTGGAATGCCCCTAGCTTACTACTTCTATGTCAGCAGTTCAACTTAGCTTTTGAGGGGGAATGCAGAGAGCTCTGGCTTCACAGTCCTTCTTTGGCCCTGCCTCTCAGGAACTCTCAAGCACTGTTTTGCTGTAGAGCTTTTCTTTTTTCTTTTTTTAATTGTTGAGGATTCATTGAGGGTACAAGAAACCAGGTTACACTGATTGCATTAGCAATAGAGCTTTTTGGTAGAAATGTTTGTAATCTTGGCTGTCTAATATGGTAGACTTTAGCTACATGTGGCAATCGAGAATTTAAAATGTAGCTAGTGCATCTAAGCAACTGTATTTAACTTTTAATTTTAATTGATTTAAATCTAAATAACTACACATGGGGCTAGGCACGGTGGCTCACACCTGTAATCCTAGCCCTCTGGGAAGCTTAGGTGGGTGGATTGCTTGAGCTCAGGAGTTAGAGACCAGCCTGAGCAAAAGTGAGAGCTCCCCCCATCTCTACTAAAAATAGAAAAACTGAGGCAAGAGGATCACTTGAGTCCAAGAGTTGAAGGTTGCTGTGAGCTATGATGCCATGGCACTCCACCCAGGGCGACAGCTTGAGACTCTGTCTCAAAAAAAATAAAATAACTCCACATGGCTATTGGCTACCATAGTAGATGGCACAGCTCTGAAGAGTTAAGAAAGAGTTTTTATTTATCTCTAAAATGGGGATAAATCCTGCCTCACCTACCTCCTAGGGTTGTCTGGAGAAAACGAGATGATGGATGAGAAAGGGCTTTACCAAGCAAAGAGATGTGGAAAGACATCAGTTTAAACTGAGTGGGCTTATTCTTAGAGCTCTTCATTAATATTTCTGCTAAATGGTACTTGCTGGGCTGTTTTGATATGATCTGCTTACATTTGACCCTGAGCTCTTTAAGAGTAAGAACCAGTGGGACTCTTTCATAGTTGGATTCCCATAGCCAATGGCTGGCGTGTAGTTTGGTGGTCAAGTTCAAGTGAATAAAATGTTCAGAATCCAGAAGGGATTGCTGGCAGCAGGATTTGAGGTGTGTGGTGAAAGCTTGGTGGGCAGAGAGAAGTCAGGGCAATACAACAGTGAGACAGTGGTCCCCATTCCAGGCCCATCCAGAAAGAGTAGGCAGCCAATTCCTGATGCCAGGAATGCTTTCACACAACAGGCTATCAGGCTTGTGGGAGATTAATTGAGAAACATGATCAGAGAAAACCTGATCTACTAAACACATTCTGTTTGTTGAAGAAGGCAGAATGATCTTGTAAATCTCTGCTTAGCCAGGGTTCTGCGGGTGGGTGCTATGGTTTCCTTTGGTTTGATTGATAGTGGTCAGGCTGAAGGTGATTCTTCAAGCTCTCTACCCTTCCATGCTTTTGCTCTTCTGGGGAGTGGAAGAGGAAAGCTAGAAACTCTCCAGCAGAACTGCAGAGGAGAGAGAGTTTTTTGGTTGTTTATTTATTTATTTGTTTACTTATTTTTCAGACAGTGTCTCACTTTGTCACCCTCCATAGAGTACCATGGTGTCATAGCTCACAGCAACCTCAAACTCTTGGGCTCAAGCAATTCTCTTGCCTTAACTTCTCAAGTAGCTGGGACTATAAGTGCCTGCCACAATGCCCAGCTATTTTAGAGACAGGGTCTTGCTCTTGCTCAGACTGGTCTCGAACCTGGAGCTGAGGGCAATCCACCTGCCTTGGCCTCCCAGAGTGCTAGGATTACAGTCATGATCCACTGTGCCTAGCCAACTGTTTACTTATTTAAAAGGACATTTTACCAGGAAAGGAAGGGGGAGTGAGGATGATGGGCAAAAAAAGGGGGAAAAGAAAGAATATAAATGTATTTATCACTGAACTATGCAATTAAAAATGGCAAAGATGATGGGCGGCGCCTGTGGCTCAGGGAGTAGGGCACCGGCCCCATATGCCAAAGGTGGCAGGTTCAAGCCTGGCCCTGGCCAAACTGCAACAACAAAATAAATAAATAAATAAATAAAAATTATATTAAAAAAAATGGCAAAGATGATAGATAAAGTAAATGGATAATTCACCTCAAAAAGGAATTTCAATGCATTTATTACCATTGAACTGTACACTTATAAATTGTAAATTATATGCATGTATTTTGCGAAAATTTTAAAAAGACCTTTTAAACATTTTTGCTCAGTTCCAAGAATAGTACAGGGAACAGAGAGAGAAGACTATCATGATCCCACCATCCTCTCTAATCCTTGGACTTCAAACTTCTCACCTTTACTGTGCTTCTCCTTGCTTGGGAACCATGTAAGTAGAGCCTTCCTGCTTGGGCCCAGCCCTGTGTACTGGCTTCAGCAGTTCAAGAGGCTTGAGTTCAGAGCTAGTTTCCCTGAGAAGGTGGTTCTCAGGCACTATGTTACTAGCCTCCTAGTGAAGATTTTCAAAGATCTTAGTGTTCTTTGGGAAAAGAATTTCAGAATATCCTATGTACTCAATTCTGATATAACGACAATTAATGACCTAGTACATGGTGGGGGGTGGGGGGAAGAGGCGAGCAGAGAGAGGGATGGAGGGAGGGGGTGGAGGGGTCACGGTATGGGACATAACTATAAGAGGGACTTTACCTAACAAATGCAATCAATGTAACCTAGTTCTTTGTACCCTCAATGAATCCCCAATAATTAAAAAAAAAAAAAAAAAAGAATTTCAGGACGTACCATGTAAACCAAGCAAACTACAGTTTTATTGAAAGTAAAGGTATGCTCTCAGAAAAGAGAGCAGCTGCACTGGGAAGTAGTGTTTCCTTTCCTTTTCTTTTTTTTGAGACAGAGTCTCACTATGTTGCCCTTGGTAGAGCACTATGGCATCATAGCTCACAGCAACCTCAAACTCTTGGGCTTATGTGATTCTTTTGCCTCAGCCTCCCAAGTAGCTGGGACTACAGGGGCCCGCCACAATGCTTGGCGATATTTTGTCACAGTTGTCATTGTTGTTTGGCTGGCCTGGGCTGGTTTGAACCTGCCATTCTTGGTGTATGTGGCTGGTGTTGTAATCACTGTACTACAAGTGCTGAGCCGAGAAGAAGTAGCTTTTGAGTTTTTGTAGTTTTATTAATTGAGGGGAAGAATATTTAAAGCCAAGGGACTGACTTTTACTAAGAACTTGGGTACTAATTCCTAGAATAGTGTTCCCTTCCACTTTCTTTCTTTCTTTCTTTCTTTTTTTTTTTTTTGCAGTTTTTGACCAGGGCTGGGTTTGAACCCACTACCTCTGGCATATGGGACCGGCACCCTACTCCTTTGAGCCACAGGTGCCGCCCTCTTCCATTTTCATATCTTATATGGTTGTTTCGGAACTATCATGGTGATTTCATGGGCAGAGAAATTTTAAAACCACACTGTAAGTAATATTGTAATTAGCCAAAGTTCATGTAAAGTGACAGAAATGGCTAACAAGTTAGTTCTTGCCTGTGCTTATCAGCCCCATTTAGGGTTGTTTAACACTGCGCCCAATCTTTAAGCCCGTGTCCCGTCTCAGGCCTGTCTCCTACTCTAGTAAGAGTACGTCTTGGTTGGGACTACTATAACAAAATACCTTAGGCTGGGTAATTTATAAACAATAAAAATTTACTACTCAGTTCTAGAGACTAGGAAGTCTAAGAGCAAGGCACCAAAAGATTCAGTGTCTGGTGAGGGCTTGCTCTCTGATTCAAAGATGGTGCCTTGTTGCAGTGGCCATACATGGTAGAAGGGGTGTAGGGTGGTCTTCTAACCCTACATTACCCAGCTCACTGCGCCAATTTTGTTGCGGGAATGGAGACGCAAGGGACAGTAGCTTTGCCCCAGGTATAGAACTCGTACCTGTAATTATTATAGGGTTTGCAAGAAACAGACTCCACACTCTTTAGGTGGCGTGTAGCAAATCACCTTTATTCTGGGCCACCTTATATACACTGGTGGTCACGTACACACTTAATCTTATGATCTATAGCCATTTACCATTACCTAATTTCTTCTAACTAAAATTAACTTTTGGAAAAACATTCATTCTACAAATGAACATAATACTTTGTTTTTACATTCTTCTCAGACATGAGTCAGCTTTTGAACAAAAGTGTCTAAATAAAGTCATAAAGAGCTACAGGGGATTTGAAAAATTGAAACTTCTCAAGCACACACTTAGTTAACCTAAAATGGATTTATGACTTTGTTTTTCTACAGAGCGGAGTTCTATAGGCTTAAGGATAGTATGTGTAAACGTAAGTCACCCTCTGATCCGTATCACCAGGGGTGGGGTTGTCAGCCCCTAACCACCTGGGCTTAACAGAAGCATACTTTCAGAGTCACTGTTTTTATGGACTTTTATCTCCAGACAAACAGCCTCTGTGTGTACGCTTCAGGGAAAGCCCAGCCCTCTTGCGTCTGTATTAGCAAAAGCCATTTTAATCCATTAAAGGCTTGCCTTTGTGTGGCTTATGTAGGGTGATCTTCTAACCCTACAAAGGGGAGATCCCTATGTCCATCCATGGTGGAAGGGACAATATCTCTTCAACCTAAATCTTATTAATTATTTCCACAAAGGTCCCACCACTTAATATTATCATATGGGTATGAGTTTCCAACATATTAATTTTTGGGGAGGCAACCATCACAGGTTTTTTCAGGGTTTGGAGCCTGGGGAGCACAGGATATCCATTTCCTACATAGTTGAGGTTATATCTGTCCGAAAGAGGAAGACAGGCACCTGAAAGTGCTGGCAGCTGGACTCTGGTCTTGGCTCATTTATTCATTCTAAATACTATAAGATTTGAGCTTATTTTATTTTATTATTATTATTATTATTTTTTTTTAAGACAGCCTTAAGCTGTTACCCTGGATAGAGTGCTGTGGGATCACAGCTCACAGCAACCTCCAATTCCTGGGCTCAAGCGAGTCTCTTGCCTCCACCTCCCAAGTAGCTGGGACTACAGGCACCTGCCACAACGCCAGGCCATTTTTTGGTTGCAGCTGTCATTGTTGTTTGGCAGGCCCAGGCTGGATTTGAACCTGCCAGCTCAGGTGTACGTGGCTGGCGCCTTAGCCCGTTGAGCCACGCCGAGCTGAGCTTATTTTATTTTTTAAGGCTCTTACTCTCGTAGCACTTTATTAATATCTTTGTTTTTTTTTTTTGGAAACAGAATCTCACTTTGTCGCCCTAAGTAGAGTGCCACGGCGTGAACATAGCTCATAGCAACCACAATCTCTTGGGCTCAAGTGGTCCTCTTCACTCAGCCTCCCTAGTAACTCGGCCTCTAGGTGCCTGCCACAATACCAGGCTAGGTTTTTTTTTTTTTTTTGGTAGAGACAGAGTCTCACTTTATCGCCCTCGGTAGAGTGCCATGGCAACACACAGCTCACAGCAACCTCCAACTCCTGGGCCTAGGCGATTCTCTTGTCTCAGCCTCCTGAGTAGCTGGGACTACAGGTGCCCGCCACAACGCCTGGCTATTTACCTGGCTAGTTTTTCTACTTTCTTTCTTTCTTTCTTTTTTTTTTTTTAGTAGAAATGGGGTTTGGCTCTTGCTTAGGCTAGTCTCAAAATCTTGAGCTCAAGAAACCCACCCTCCTCAGCCTCACAAAGTGTTAGGATTACAGACGTGAGCCGCCAAGCCAGGACTTAACATCTTCTTTTATAACTTGTACCAGTTTTGATTATAATTTATATGTCCATTGTGTAACTTGTCACTCATGTAATAGATATTTGTTGAATAGCTGTTATCTGTCCTGATGGTACTAGGCAGTGACACAAACTAGAATTATTCCTGGGCTTAACTACTGTCATTAGTCTTTTGAATATTCCAAGGGAAAAGTGAACTGTTCCCCTTACCAGTCAGTCCTGTTCCATTTCCCACTCAGTCCTCAGGGAAGTGTTTTATCTAGACCAGTGGTTCTCAACCTTCCTAATGCCGCGACCCTTTATTATAGTTCCTCATGTTGTAGTGACCCCCAACCATAAAATTATTTTCATTGCTACTTCATAACTATAATTTTGCTACTGTTATGAATTGTAAAGTAAATATCTGATATGCAGGATGTATTTAGGTGACCCCTGTGAAAGGTTCAACCCTCAAAGGGGTCACGACCTACAGGTTGAGAACCACTGATCTAGAGCTTTTGTTAGGGTGGAAATTTACTAGGTGCTCAGGTTGGGTGGAGAAAAATCTCAGAGTTTAGGACAGAAGAAAGTACAAGGTTTATTCATGTTCAAAAGAAAGAGAGGGAGATGGGACAGAGAGGGAAAAGAAGAAAAAAAGAGAGAGTGGGGGAGAAGGGGAGAATGGAGGGAGGAAAAGGAGGAAAGGAAGAAAGGGAAAGAAGGAAGGACGGGAGGGAAGGGATAGATAGCAAGAGTGTACATGTGTGGCCCTGGCAAGGAGGTAAGGACAAAGTGCAGAGCAGTTCAAGAACAGCAGCTGGTATTTTTAAAGTGTTAAAAATGCCCTTCCCCCCCCTTCTCTGCTTTAGTAGACTGATAATAAAAGAGGAGGCGAAGTTGCTGTGTTGGCTTTTTCTGTTTCTCACGTAGCAAATTGATAATAGGAATTGCTGATAGTTTCTTCTTTCTTGATAGCAGGAGGCATCTGGTACTGTCTCTTCTTGAGGAATCAAGAGAAGTTGTACCTCTGTCCACTCATGAAATTTTTCAAGGCTGTTTAAACAATATGCAAAAAGACCTTTCCCCAGGCAGTGAATTTTTTTTTTTTTTGACAGTTTCACTGTGTCACCCTTGGTAGAGAGCTGTGGTATCAGAGCTCACGGCAACCTCAAACGCTTGGGTTTAGGCAATTCCTTTTTTTTTTTTGAGACAGAGCCTCAAGCTGTCGCCCTGGGTAGAATGCTGTGGCATCACAGCTCACAGCAACCTCCAACTCTTGGGCTTAAGCAATTCTCTTGCCTCAGCCTCCCAAGCAACTGAGACTACAGGCGCCCGCCATAATGCCTGGCTATTTTTTGGTTGTAGTTGTCACTGTTGTTTGGCAGGCCTGGGCTGGATTCGAAAATGCCAGCTCCGGTGTATGTGGCTGGCGCCCTAGCCGCAGAGCTACAGGCACCAAGCCTCTATGTGAGTTTAAATTCTTTTTTTTATTTTTTAATTTTTTTGTAGAGATAGAGTCTCATTTTATCACCCTTGGTATAGTGCCATGGCATCACATAGCTCACAACCTCCAACTCCTGGGCTTAGGCAATTCTCTTGCCTCAGCCTCCCAAGTAGCTGGGACTACAAGTGCCCACCACAACACTGGGCTATTTTCTTGTTGCAGTTTGGTTGGAGCCCGGTTTGAACCTGCCACCCTCGGAATATGGGGTCTGTGCCCTACCCACTGAGCTACAGGTGCCGCCAGTGAGTTTAAATTCTAACAGCACACAGGTAGAACATCTTAAATTTGTGACATCCAATCTTACTGCCTAATTTCAAGTACTGTAATGAATGTTTATCTATCGATCTAGCTGTAGAAAGAGTTTCACTTTGTCTCCCTGGCATCATAGCTCTCAGCAACCTCAAACTCATGGGCTCAGGAGATCCTCTTGAGCCTCCCAAGCAGCTGGGACTACAGGCGCCAGTCACAACGCCAGGCTATTTTTTGGTTGTAGTTGTCATTGTTGTTTGGCAGGCCCAGGCTGGATTCGAACCTGCCAGCTCCAGTGTATGTGGCTGGCACCCTAGTTGCTGAGCCAGTTGAGCTTCTTTTAATTGCTAAGTAAATATCTCTGTAGGAGGGATATTCATATTATTGACCTTAGAGGTAGGGTTCATGCTACTCTAAGTGGCTGCTAGTTAGGAATTGATTTTTCTTGTTAGGCTGTTAGCAGAACCGTTCTTTCACTTTTCTCATAAACTGGCCTTACTCACTCAACTATTGGCCAAGGACTTGTTCTCCTTCCCACGCTACAGACCGAAGTAAGCTGTCTGCAAAGTCAGTTTCCCATCTCCTGAAAGTGAACATAATGAAGACGGTAGCTAGACGCTCATTTAACAAATAGAAAAAGAAAAGGAACTCCTGAGATAGATTGATTGCTCGCTGTTGGGCAATACCAACCACTTGGAGGTCATTGGTTGTTTGGATTATCTTTTTCTCTACTCACGAATGACCAGGAATCACTGGGAGGAGGGGGGTGGGACGGTGGGGGCGGGGGAGGTTCTGAGGGCAGTAGTGTCATTTTACCGGTCAGGTTGAGCATGTCTAGTGTTGTGCCTAAATCGTAGGGTCCCTTCCCCAAATCACCCATTAACCAAGTCCGATGCAAAAGCAAGAGGCAAAAAAAAAAAAAAAAAAAAATTATTGGTTAACCAAGGCTTTTCGCTCCTGACAAGGCAGGATAGCAGAAAAGCCTCGCCCGCCGAGGAAAGAGCAGTTTTAGGGGTACAGAAAGGATCAAAGGGAGGGGGTGTTGGGCGCGAACTGCTGGGGAGAGCTGATAGGCGGCATAAGGGCCTGGGGAAATATTTACTATCGGGATGGCCTGTGTTAAACACCCTTACCGCTTGGGGCGGATATACTGGAGCCGCAGGTGGGGGAGGAAGCAGGCTGCCTATCACCTTGGTATTCGGCTGTAAATTAGCTCTTTGGTATGCAGCCGTAAATTAACCTTTGATGTGTAGATGCGAATCGAAGGCTGTGGGGCAAGGTAGAATTAGTTTTAACAAAATGGAATCAGCGTGGTTCTTTCACTAGGAAGGAGGGAGGTCTAACAGGGTAATACAGTGGAAGGAGAACTGGACTTCGGAGGCACTCAAATCTAACTTGAATTCCCAGCTCTTCTACTTCCTGTGTGACTTTGGATAAGTCCTTTTAACCTCTTTGAGCCTCAACTTCCCCACATAAAAAAGGGATTACTATTCCTCTTGTCGGAAATAAGTAAATAAAATGTATATGCAACAACTGGCACAAATGAAATTTACACGCTACGTAAGCATATAAAGTGGGTGACTTATAAGTGTCCTATTTTGCATGTATTTTCAAAAATTGATTTATTTCTTGATACTCTCAGCTTCTGTCCCCAAATGAGTCTTAACAGCTCAATTTATTTTTACCTCCTATTCCCACCCCCCTAGTTTCTTTATGAGGATTATTCTGCTAGAAAGAAATTAGGCTTTTGGGAAATCAGAGAAGAAATTTCGAAGTTCCTGCTCGGAAGTAAAACCAAGCCTACAAGCAAGTCTTCCAGGGTTTTCTCACTACAGGGGAGAGACTCGTGGAAATTCAGGCAGTCGGTGCTGGGAGACGCTAGCGGGCGGAGCTTAACTGAAGCCGGAGAGAGGCGGGGCTCACAACTCCGAGAGCGGAAAGGGAGCGTCGCCGCCGCCGGCTGTTCTGGCCGGCTGCAATTGGGCGAGGCGGCGAGTGACGTAACAGCCGCGCTCTTACGACTTCGGAAGGTCTCTGCGGCGTTTGCGCACGGGGAGCTGGTTGTCGCTGCGGCCGCCAGGAATTGTGGGGATTGTGTCTTCCCCTGGCTGCGGGAAGCCGAAGGTAGGGGCGGAGAGGGCTGCTCGGCCCTGGAGGTGGACTGGGTGGCTCCTGGCGCTGCCTGGGCCTCCACCCGCCCGCGGTTTCGGCCCTTTCCTGCAATGTTCTGGGGTCCCCACACATTACCTTCTGGTACCTCCAAAGAGGGACATCCAACTGGGCCCGAGGCTCTCAGCCGAAGGCCCATTTTCCATACCTTTCCAGTAGCAGCATTTTCATGGTTAGGAGATGTGGCAGTGAGAGTCGAGACTCACTTTGGCTCATCATCTGTTTTAGTTCCGTCCTCTTCTCCCGTCCTCAGTTTCCGTCATCTGTCCAAAGAAGGGGTGGATCAGGTGTTGATGGGCGAGGCCTCCGCGTGTTTTTACCAAAGGGAATTTCGCCCTACCCCCTTCGTATTTCCACTCGCTCTTTGTATGTTTTTCTTTACCTTGGTAGATGGAAAACTTACCTGTAAAGTGAGGTTACAGACTTTTGCTGTGTCTTAAATTGGACTCCACTTTCAGGGATTTCACGTAACGTTTTGCGTGGGCAACTCCAATCCCCGCCCCACGTGGTTCTCATTTAGATACTCTTAAAATCCTGGCCTTGATCATCTGTTTCAAAAGACAGGAGGGATTGACTTGAGATAAGAGCCTGGAATGGAGCTCCAGGTGGGCAATGTCCAACATCTGTGAAGCCAGAGGTTGCTTTCTTTGCACTGATGCCCTTAAAACTTTATATTCACTATACATATGTAAGATCATTTTTCTAATATTTTAAAATATTTGGCTTCGATGAAAGTCAGTTGTCTTTCCTACCCCAGTAAACCCAAACAAAACTGTAAACTGCTTTCAGGGATGCGGATGGGCTGGTGGTTAGATTAACCCGGACTAGGTAGGCAGGAGAATGAATTCTTCGTATTTGCTAACAGAAGAAGCTGGATGTGTATATAAACACAGTGTTTGCTTTAATAGTGTGAAGGATTTTTTTTTCCTAACTGGACCACCAGGAATGAGAGAGGGTGTGTGTGCGCATGTGTCTTATGTGTATTGTTAGCTCTTTCCCCACCCAAGTTTTTTTCTTTTCTGATGAAAGTATAGCTTTGTTTGAGGACCACATAACATTTTGATGGGAACAAGGGTATAATATTTGTCTAACTTGGGTCAGAACTTGATCTGTGGTTCAATTAAGAACGTAGAGCTCGGCTCGGCGCCTGTGGCTCAGCGGGCTAAGGCGCCAGCCACGTACACCTGAGCTGGCTGGGTTCAAATCCAGCCCGGCCCGGGCCTGCCAAACAACAATGACGGCTGCAACCAAAAAATGACCGGGCGTTGTGGCGGGCGCCTGTGGTCCCAGCTACTTGGGAGGCAGAGGCAGGAGACTCGCTTGAGCCCAGGAATTGGAGGTTGCTGTGAGCTGTGATGCCACAGCACTCTATCCAGGGTGACAGTTTAAGGCTCTGTCTCAAAACA
>CAUYON010135318.1:0-10471 GCA_963573935.1 Arctocebus calabarensis | reverse complement strand
TTAACAATGAAAATACATTGTGGCGGCTCGGCGCCTGTGGCTCAGCGGTCTAAGGCGCCAGCCACGTACACCTGAGCCGGCGGGTTCAAATCCAGCCCGGGCCCGCCAAACAACAATGACGGCTGCAACCAACAAATGGCCAGGCGTTGTGGCAGGCGCCTATAGTCCCAGCTACTTGGGAGGCAGAGGCAAGAGACTCACTTAAGACCAGGAATTGAAGGTTGCTGTGAGCTGTGATGCCACTGCACTCTATCCAGGGTGACAGTTTGAGGCTCTGTCTCAAAAAAAAAAAAAAAGAAAAGAAAAGAAAGAAAAGAAAATACATTGCGGCATTAGGAAGGTTGAGAACCACTGCAAGACTGTTCTATCTCCCTCCCTCAGGTGCTCTTTCCCTTCCTTCTTTCTTTTCTTTTGTCTCATTTTTTTGACCAGGCAACTCTGTCGCCCAGGCTGAAGTGCAGTGGCACAATCATAGCTCACTGCAACCTCTAACTCCTGGGCTCGGCCTCCAGTGTAGCTGGGCCTACAAGTGTCGTAGTTCACAGCAACCTCAAACTCTTCCCCATATTTAGCTAATTTTTTAAATTATTTGTAGAGATAGGGTCTTCCTATATTGCCCAGGCCAGTCTCAAACTCTTGGGCTCAAACAGTCCTCCCACTTAAGCTGCCAAAAGTTCTGGGATTACAGGCATGGGCCACAGCACTCAGCCTGCTGTGTTTCTTGTTCCGGGCAATGCAAGTACATTCCCTGTGTAATTTTATGTATGGACATTATACTTCAATCAAAAGTCAATTTTAAAAAAAACAAGGAAGGCTCGGTACCCACAGTTCGGTGGTTATAGCACTGGCCACGTATAGTGGGGCAGGCGAGTTTGAACCCGGCCTGGGCCAGCTAAACAACAATGACAACTGCAACAAAAAATAGCCCGGCATTGTGGTGGGTGCCTGCAGTCCCAGGTACCTGGGAGGCTGAGGCAAGAGAATTGCTTAAGCCCAAGAGCTACAGGTTGCTGTGAGCTGTAATACCACGACCCTCTACCGAGGGTGACATACTAAGACTGTGTCTTTTAAATAAAAAAAAGCAAGGAACAGGGAAAATTATTAATTATATATTTTTTCTTACAAAAATGGTCTTGGAATATATATATTAGTTAAGCAATATTCATTTTTCACTTAACAGATGGTGGCCCTATTCTCACATTAGCATATTATAGAGAGAAATGGGTCAGTTTTCAGCATGGAGCATAGAAGTCCATGTATTCTACCACAGACATTTATTTTTTTTATTTTTATTTATTTATTTATTTTTTGGAGACAGAGCCTCAAGCTGTTGCCCTGGATAGAGTGCTGTGGCATCACAGCTCACGGCAACCTCCAATTTCTGGGCTCAAGCGAGTCTCTTGCCTCCACCTCCCAAGTAGCTGGGACTACAGGCATCCCCACAACACCTGGCAATTTTTTGGTTGCAGCCATCGTTGTTTGGCGGGCCTGGCCTGAATTTGAACCTGCCAGCTCAGGTGTATGTGGCTGGTGCCTTAGCCCGTTAAGCCACAGGCGCAGAGCCTACCACAGACATTTAGATGGTCCTCAATTTTTTTGCTGATATGCAACACTCTTATACCTATACTGGTGTAACATATGAGAACTTCTCCCTGAGACATATTAAAAATGAAGACTATTTAAGTGTGTGTTCCTTTAAAATTCCAATGGATTTTGCCAGATGACCTCCAGAAAGGCTGTAGAAATCCAGTTTCTCCAACAGCCTTTATTTATTTATTTATTTATTTAGAGACAGACTCTCACTATATTGCCCTGGGTAGAGTGCCTCCAAAAGCCTTTAAGAGGGCGGTGCCCATGGCTCATTGAGTAGGACGCCAGCCCCATATACTGAAGGTGGCAGGTTCAAACCCAGCCTCGACTGAACTGCAAAAACAGAAAAGTAGCCACGCGTTGTGGTGGGTGCCTGTGGTCCCAGCTACTTGGGAGGCTGAGGCAAGAGAATCGCCTAAGTCCAGGAGTTGGAGGTTGCTGTGAGCTGTGTGATGCCATGGCACTCTACCAAGGGCAATAAAGTGAGACTCTATTGCTAAAAAAAAAAAAAGTCTTTAAGAGTTACCCTTTTCTATAACCAAAATTTACCAAACTTGAAAATAATTGTCAGTAGGGTAGGTGAAGAGGGCATCTTAGAGTTATATTTTGGTTGTATTTTTAAAGAAAAATGGCATATAGTATTTTTTCCTATATTTACTGGCAATTTCCATTTCCTCAGTCAACTGCATATTCAAAGCTCTAATCAATTTTTAAATTAAGTCAAGTAAGTATATTTTTAATATATAGGTAGTAGTAGTTCCTGGTTAATAAATGAGATTAACCAAGTGAGCTATCTATTTGAAAGAAAATAAAGGTAGACCCCAACCTTATACCAAAAATAATGGAAGAGCTTAAAAAAAAAAAAACTGTAAATATCAAAGAAGAATTATAGGAGAATATTTGCATAATTTGGGGGTGGGAGGATTTCTGTGTGGCTAATGTCACCAGAAATAAAATTGGCAAATAAAAGATTGAGAAAATGTGTTTATAAAATATTTCTGTATGGCTAATGTCACCATAAATAAAATTGGCAAATAAAAGATTTGGGAATATGTTTATAAAATATTGACTAGCCAAGCCATGTTACTTCCCCTTAAGTCAGTTTTGACTGTTCCTGTTTTCTTTTTTTTTTTTTGAGACAGAGCCTCAAGCTGTCACCCTGGGTAGAGTGCTGTGGCATCACAGCTCACAGCACCTCCAATTCCCAGGCCCAAGTGAGTCTCCTGCCTCTGCCTCCCAAGTAGCAGGGACCACAGGTGCCTGCCACAACGCCAGCCATTTTTTAGTTGCAGCCGTCATTGTTGTTTGGCGGACCCAGGCTGGATTTGAACCCGCCAGCTCAGGTGTATGTTGCTGCCGCCTTAGCTGCTTGAGCCACAGGAGCCAAGCCTGTTTCTATTTTCTTGTAAAATCACCTATTTCCTCTAAATTTTCTTTTTCTTCATTTTTAATTCCTTTACGTCTTTGAGACAGAGTCTCCCTCTGTCACCTAGGTGAGCATGCAGTGGCACTGAATGAACTCCTGGGCTCAAGGGATCCTCTTGCCTCAGCCTTCTGAGTAGCTGGGACTACAGGTGTGTACCATCAAGCCTTTTAAACATTTTTTATTTTATTTTTTGTAGAGATGGGATATCACTACTGCCTATGCTGGTCTCGAACTCCAGGCCTCAAGTGATCCTCCAGCCTCAAGCTCCTAAAGTACTATGATTACAGGTGTGAGCCATGGTGCCCAGCCTAAATCTTAAATTTAATGTGGAGTTAAACATTCTGTTTTTCTAATTTTTAAAAGCCCCTAGTTATTTGACCATTTATTATTTCTAATATACCTTATCTGTGTTTTTAATTTTTTTTTTATCATCAGACTTGAGATTTTCTTATTATTCAATTTGCTGGGGTTATTGATTTCCTAGTTTAGTTGATCATTTTATTTTCATTTTATGATTTCCCTTATTTATACCCTCTTCAGTGGAAAGCACTGTATCCTTTATTTTTCATCTTTTATGTTTTCTAAGAAATGCATTTAAGATTGTATATTTTCCACAAAGAAAACTCACATATTTTAATACACAGTGCCCTTATTGCCATTTATTTCTAAATAGGCTGTAATTTGCATATTCGTTTTCTCTTTGACACAAGAAATATTTTTTAGAGTGTTTTTGGTATTTCCAAGAGATTATATTGGGAGAAGATATAGTTTTCATGCTGTCTTTGAGTTGTATGGTGGGTCACTATTCCTTCCTTCACTCATTCATTGATGTAACAAATGCTTATGGCTATCTGCTATGTGTGAAATAATGTGTTAGGTGGTGGTACGAAGGTGACTAGAACTGGTAAGGCTGCTGACCATATGGGACTTGCTTTCTAGCACTCAGAGAATGGAATCTTTATGACCTATAATTTGGAGAAATTATTGAAATTTTCTTTGGTGGCTAGTAATATGTGATCAAATTAAAAAAAAAAAAGTTTTCTCAGTTTGTTAAAATGAAATTCTCAGTTCTCTCCAGTTCTGATGAAGGAGCATTCAGGTCTGCTAAGATGACTATGTTTTTCTAAAATTCATCTATTTCTAATAGTTTATTTTAGGCTTTTTACATTGTAACACTATCTTGTTTGGTGTGTGAAGGTTCCCTGCTCTTATAGGTAGTATCTTCTGTGTGATTTTGTCTTGTATGAATGGATGACAAACCTCTTTATCCTATTTGATACTTTTGCCTTGAAGTTGTTCATTTTTCTATTTGATACACTTATTTTGATTTGTTAATATTAGTCTCCTATAGCTGTGTTTATCTGCTTATAATCCACTTTTCCATTATTTTAGATGTGTGATGATTTTGAAGGAACAAAAAGTAGCCGGTTTGTTTTTCTTGATTTCTCTTCATTCTCTCTTGTTCTTGGTACTTTCAGGGGACTACCATTGCGTAAGAGTTGCTTTTCTCTCTTCCTGCAGGCCCATGCCAAGTATCTACCTCAGTGTGATAATATAGACTGAAAGGGCAGTTGCTCAATTATTTAGACCCTCTTTTTATCAGGATTGTGTGCATTTGTCTTGCACACCTAAATGTCCCAAAGCTGCTTACATACACAAACACACACATGCAGAGATTCCAAAACACTTTCACCCACAAAGAGACCTTGAGTGGGAAGAATGTATTCAACCAAAGTTAGACCTGGAACTGGTCTGCCACAAGCTAAGCCACCCTGTCACTTTACACAGTTGGAAACCAGGCGGTTGGGCATCAGTGCCTTTCTGGGTGGCATGTGAAGAGCTCGCGGCCAGAACATATTTCTGCTGGACAAACAGAGCAGGGTCAGGGAAAGGTAACTGATTTTCTGAGTCAGAAGGGCTATATTGGAAGCTTGGCCATCTGCCTACTGGTGAAAGGGGGAAGTTTATGTACATCTGCAGATGGGAAAGGCGATGCAACCGTGTATTATAAGTCAATGGGACAATAATGAATTAACAATTGACATACGTGTGCTATTTTAGAGTCCTCAGAAATCTTTTAATACCACATTTCACATGTTCCTTATACCAACCCTGTTGTGTTGGTATTATTATTATTATTATTATAAACTTATTACCCCAAGTTTACAGATAAGAAAGTAATTTCTTCAAGACTGAGTTAATAAAAATGCAGATTCTGAGCCGGCTGCTCGGCTGCTCACACCTGTAATCCCAGCACTCTGGGAGGCTGAGGCAGGTGGACAGCCTGAACTCAGGAGTTTGAGAACAGCCTGAGCTGGAGGGAGACCCCGTTTCTAAAAAACAGCTGGGTGTTGTGGCAGGCACCTGTAGTCTCAGATACTTGGGAGGCTGAGGTAAGAGGATCACTTGAGCCCAAGAGTTTGAGGTTGCTGTGAGTCATGATGCCACAGCACTCTATGCAATGTGAGATTCTGTCTCAAAACAAAACTAAACAAACAAACAAAAAAATGTAGGATGGGGGAAATCTAGTCTGCTGAGATTTTGGGTCCTTGAAGAAAACAGGTAATGGTAACCATTCCCTCTGGAATCAACCCTATAAGAAATGCAGGCAGGTGCCTGTGGCCCAAAGGAGTAGGGTGCCGGCCCCATATACTGGAGGTAGAGGGTTCAAACTCAGCCCCAGCCAAAAACTGCAAAAAAAGAAATGCAGGCTGTGTTCTCTGAAGGCCACAGTGGGTGCTGCCTCCATCTGCCCAGCCCCCTTTCCACTCAAATTCCCAGGAACACAGCCTTTCCCTTACCCTCACGGGGCCAGTCCCAGTCCCTGTGATTGGTCCCAGGCTAGGCTGGAGCAGTGCCTGTGATGCTGCATTTCCTGCCATGAGGAAAAACGCCACCTGCAGGAGAAAGTGAGCCGAGAAGGGGCCATCAGGTGGGCACGCACCTCTCTCCAAGGAGGGTGGAGGTGTGGACCCGTGTGGTCATCGGAGGCCAGCTGACATTTTCGGTTACAGAAGCCGGGAAGTCTCCTTTTCCCTGAAGCTGTTTCCGGCTGAGTGCACCCTCTACCAGAATCCTGATCCTTAGAACTCTGCATGCCCTAGACCAGTGTTTTTCAACCAACATGCCAGGAGAGGATCTTAGGTGTGCCTCAAAACATTTTAAAGATCATTAATTAAATTATTTTCAAAGGAAGTTCAAAGCACAGTAAGTATATTCTTTTTTTAACTCTCCCTCTCTGTTTTTTTTATCAACATAATTTAAGTGTGCCATGGAAGTTGAACTACAGGTTCAAGTGTGCTGTGAGATTAAAAAAAAAAAAAAAAAAGGCTGAAAGCGCTGCTCTAGGCTCTGCATTTACTCCTTGGTTATCCCACCTCCTCTCAGGACTCCGACTTCACCCGGGAAGTCATGAATTCCAGGTTCCAGTCCAGACTAGCCCTCTTCCCTGAGGTCCAGACACTCAGACTCCTGCAGGAATCTCCACCTTCATGTCTCAGGAATACATTAAATTCAGTATGTGTGTGGAAGAGCTCATTTCCTGCCCTCCTCTGCCACCTAACTGAATCTTCTTTTTCTGCAGATTAGTGTAATTTTATTTTCACTTACCCAGATCAGTTATCATTCTGAACTCTTCTCTCCCACCTCCAATCTAAAGGGACATCCCCTCCTCTGCTATGTGACTACTGCTAACATTTCTTTTTTCAAATCTGCAACATTACTTCCTTTTTTTTTTTTTTGAGACAGTCTCAAGCTGTCGCCATGGGTAGAGTACTGTGGCATCACAGCTCACAGCAACCTCCAATTCTTGGGCTTAAGCGATTCTCTTGCCTCAGTTCCCAAGTAGCTGGGACTACAGGTGCCTGCCACTACGCCTGGCTATTTTTTTGTTGTAGTTGTCATTGTTGTTTAACAGGCCCGGGCTGTGTTCGAACCCGCCAGCCTCCGTGTATGTGGCTGATGCCCTACCCACTGAGCTACGAGCACTGCCACATTACCTACTTTTTTATTGCTGCTAGTTCCCTGCTGAGATTTTTTTGACTATCTTTCATCTCCACGAACGTGGTTGCTGTACAGTCTGCGTCTGGGGATTCCAGCACCTGGCCCCTGTTCGTATTGTCTGTTGCTTCTCCTGTTTCTCATTCACAGCGTCTTAGCCCCTGTGCCCACCTATCTTTGTGCTAGCGATGTGTTTCTACATTATGTACAGAAATCATCTGAGGGCTAGGGTTGATTTTTTGTTTACTTCCTAGAGGCACCAGCAATTTGGATAGCTTTAAAACATCTACAAGCTTGAGATTTTCCGTGCCATCCACATGATTCAATGATTCAAAGCAGCGTAAAAACGCTCAGCTATTTATTTTTAGAGACAGGGTCTAGCTCTTGCTCAAGATGATCTCGAACTCCTGAGCTTAGGCAATCCACCCACCTCGGCCTCCCAGAGTGCTGAGATTACAGGCCTGAGCCACCACACCCTGCCTAAAAAAAAAATGTATATGTATATATATAATACACACACACACACACATATAGTTGTTGTTGTTGTTGTTGCATTTTGGCCAGGGCTGGGTTTGAACCCATCACACTCAGAAAATGGGGCCAGCGCCCTACTCACTGAGGCACAGGCACCGCTCGCCTAAATATATATATATACTTTTTTTTTTTTTGCGGTTTTTGGCCAGGACTGGGTTTGAACCCATGACCTCTGGCATGTAGGGCTGATGCCCTACTCCTTTGAGCCACAGGCACCACCCAATATATTTTTAAAAGCATGAAATAAAATATATGGAATTACAAGGAAAACTTAAACTAAAATGCTTACCAAAATATTAAAAGATCAAAATCATGATGACAGTGATGCCTGTGCCTCTTTATTAACGCATTACATAACAAGCCTGGTGGCAGATCTAATAAGGACGGTAGCTTAGAAGCAGGGATGAGTACAAATGGTATGTCGAAGTACCTGCGTCTGCTGCAAATGTGGTAGGAAAAGATGATTTCTGTTGGTCACACAGTCACAAGATCTGATGATAGTACTGTGGCTTGTTGCCTGGATTCGGAACAGAAGGGAAGTCTAACCTTCACTCAGAGGTTAGTGCAAAGAAAGATGCAATTTTTTTCTTAGCCAAGTTCCTGGATGCCCTGAACTGCAGAAGCCCTGAGCCCAGGCTTGGCATTGCTGCATCTGGCTGCTGGAGTCTCTTCTGGGTCTCTCAGCGACCCCTTGACCCAGGCAAATGCTCTACTCACCTCTCTGTCTTTCTGTCTTCTAGATCTTAGTGTGACAATCCCTCACTTGTTACCTCTTTGACATCTTTGAGAAGAATCCTTTTCATGTTTCATCCAGCTTTTTAGTGCCTTCAGAGTAAAGTTAGTCCTCACTACCTAGCCCTCCAGCAAAGCTCCTGCCCACTGCCACAGCACATCCACCCACCTGTGTGAACCCCAAGGCCCCGATTCTCACCTGCATGGCCCCTGACTCCTAGCACTGTGGCCTGGCCTCTATTCTCCATGGTCATCAGAGATATTTTTCTAAATGCAAATCAGATATCTAGAAGTGTAAATATGATCACATCAGATACAAACTCTTTATTTAGCACAACAGACAGACTCCCATGAGACGCTGATGCCCTGAATCTCCTATGAGACTCTCACAAGGTGGGAAACTGCCTCCCACACCCACCTCTCATCTTCTGCACCTGCTCTGCCCAGCCCCTGGAGTTCCCAGAATACTGCGTGTGCCCTGTAGCCTCTGTGCCTTTGCGTGTGGCATTCTGGCCCCAAACAGCCAACCCTCTGCCCTTCCTGGCCCGACTCATCCCTGTGGTCAGCTCAGGCCATGCCTGTTCCAAGAGGTGCTCACAATTCTTCTAGGCTTCCTTGCTGGGTCTTTCCCTAGCAGCCAGGCCAGTCCTTCGGAAAAGCTTTCCTTGGGTGGCTCCTGTGGCTCAGTGAGTAGGGCCCCGGCCCCAGATACAGAGGGTGGAGGGTTCAAACCCAGCCCCTGCCAAACTGCAACAACACAACAACAACAACAACAACAACAACAACAAAATAGCCGGCCGTTGTGGCAGGCATCTGTAGTCCCAGCTACTCGGGAGGCTGAAGCAAGAGAATTGCCTAAGCCCAAGAGCTGGAGGTTGCTGTGAGCTGTGAGGCATCGGCACTCTACCCAGGGCGACAAGCTGAGACTCTGTCTCTAAAAAAAAGAGAGAGACAGAAAAGCTTTCCTGTGACCCGTGTTCGGTTGGTCTCCCTCCGTAGACCACGGGCCGAGGTGAGTCCCAGGGTCCGTAGACGGTGGGCCGAGGTGAGTCCCGGGGTCTGTAGACTGCGGGCCGAGGTGAGTCCCGGGGTCCGTAGACTGCGGGCCAAGGTGAGTCCTGGGGTCCGTAGACCGCGGGCCGTGGTGAGCCCTGGGGTCCGTAGACCGTGGGCAGGCCAAGGTGAGTCCCGGGGTCCGTAGACGGTGGGCCAAGGTGAGTCCCGGGGTCCGTAGACTGTGGGCCGTGGTGAGTCCCGGGGTCCGTAGACCGTGGGCAGGCCAAGGTGAGTCCCGGGGTCCGTAGACGGTGGGCCGTGGTGAGTCCCGGGGTCCGTAGACCGTGGGCCGTGGTGAGTCCCGGGGTCCGTAGACCGTTGGCAGGCCAAGGTGAGTCCCGGGGTCCATAGACCGCGGGCCGTGGTGAGTCCCGGGGTCCGTAGACGGTGGGCCGTGGTGAGTCCCGGGGTCCGTAGACGGCGGGCCGTGGTGAGTCCCGGGGTCCGTAGACGGCGGGCCGTGGGGAGTCCCGGGGTCCGTAGACGGTGGGCCAAGGTGAGTCCCGGGGTCTGCAGACTGCGGGCCGTGGTGAGTCCTGGGGTCTGTAGACCGCGGGCCGTGGTGAGTCCCGGGGTCCGTAGACGGTGGGCCAAGGTGAGTCCCGGGGTCTGCAGACTGCGGGCCGTGGTGAGTCCCGGGGTCTGCAGACTGCGGGCCGTGGTGAGTCCTGGGGTCCGTAGACGGCAGGCCGTGGTGAGTCCCGGGCTCCGTAGACGGAGGGCCGAGGTGAGTCACGGGGTCCGTAGACGGTGGGCCGTGGTGAGTCCCGGGGTCTGTAGACCGCGGGCCGTGGTGAGTCCCGGGGTCTGTAGACCGCGGGCCATGGTGAGTCCTGGGGTCCATAGACCGCGGGCAGGCCGTGGGGAGTCCCGGGGTCTGCAGACTGCGGGCCGTGGGGAGTCCTGGGGTCCGTAGACCGCGGGAGGGCCGTGGGGAGTCCCGGGGTCTGCAGACTGCGGGCCGTGGGGAGTCCCAGGCTGTCTTCTCTACACGTGCAGAGCACTCCTGGATGCCTGGCCCCACGTGTTCCTGTGCTAACTTGAACAGTGTTCTGCTTAGCAAACTGCTGTTGTGACTGTGTCACTGTGCTGACCTAGTCACTCTTTTTATCAAAGTGCTTAGTGATGGGACAC
>CAUYON010135316.1:0-12953 GCA_963573935.1 Arctocebus calabarensis | reverse complement strand
GGAGAGTTTTTTGTTTATTGGGAGGTTGGGCTTTGAGAGGCAGAGTTAATACTTTGCATGAAATATCTTATTTTATAACAGTGAAATTGCTTTCTCTTTTGTCTTGTGATTTTTTTTGAGGTGAAATTTAAGTTTTTGTGTAAGTAGTACTATTATACCTATCTTGAGTGTCTTGCTTGTACTACATCACATTATATCTTTGTTTAATTCTTAATAAACTGTTCACTTGTTAAAAAAAAAAGAAACTATTTTATTTATTTATTTAATTAGTTTATTTATTTAGAGACAGAGACTCACTCTGTTGCCCCAGGCTACAGTTCCATGGCATCATAGCTCACAACAATCTCAAATTCTTGGGCTAAGGAGATCCTCTTGCCTCAGCCTCCCAAGTAGCTGGGACTATAGACGCCCACCACAACACCTAGCTGATTTTTCTATCTTTAGTAGAAATGGGGTATTGCTCTTGCTCAGGCTGGTCTCTGACTCTTGAACTCAAGCAATCCACCCACCTCAGCCTCCCAGAGGGCTGGGGTTACAGGTGTGAGGCATGCGTGGCTGAAAATATTTTAAATCTTTGTCAAAATATGCATTATATTTAACCTAAATTCTCTTATTTCTGGCAGTAATATAAACAAAATCAGTTTTTCCAACACTAAAGTAGAAGGAGATTGCCAAGGGAGTAGCAGATTGTATTAGGTTAATTAAACTAAATTTAAATACTTCTTTGAAATACAGATGAGGCATAAATTGTGCTTTCATTTGTATTTTATAAAAATGCTGATATTAGCAGGTTTCATAAAGTAATTAAATGTGAAACGCTTTATATAATCTCAAAAGAATGCTTTCCTAAGGGGAGAGAGTTGAAGAGGCATAGCTGACACAAAGTAATTTCTTAGAGAGTTCTGGAGGCACAGATATGAACATGAATTGGTTTATTTAAGAAGATGTGGCCTTTGTAGAAAATCCTTGTCTTTTCTTTTCCCACTCATAGAACCACAGATTATTAGAGCCACAAGGTACTTCAGAGACTGCTACTCCAACACTCTCCTCACATAAATGAAAGAAAGGATTGCCTCCCCCAACCTCTATAAACTAAGTGGATTTAATTGTTTTCCTTCTAATATAGGGTTTAAAAGAAGAGCTTATGAAAAAAAAAATTCCTTGAGACTCTCTTTACTTATCTGAAACAGGGTAGCAACAGCACTGCTTCACAGTGTTGCTCATGCAAGGATTACATAAGAAAATACATAAGAGAACCGGGCAACACAGTACACTGCACAAAACAGACATTCAGCAATGTTGGTGTTTTCATGTCTGCCCCACTGATGCCTTCATTTTCCCAATGTTTAATCAGCACATGATATTGCCAAGATGAAAGATGGTCAGGCCAGATTGCCTTCTAAACTAGGACAAATTCCTGGCTATATGGAAAAAGAAATACAAATATGGCTAAGCCTGTCATAAATCTGACTTGCGAGATGTAAGCAGATATTTTTTACCCTCATAATAACGAACAAGGCCAAAGATAGAAAGCTTAAGGTGAAAGAAATTGGTGTAAAGCTGTCACAGACAATGAGGAGCGCAACACACAAGAATGAGTTCACAAAGCAAATATTCAGAAGCAAGTTCCAAGCTCAAGCTTTCCTTGGGCTACTAAGCAAGTCCGTGCTAGAATCGCAGGAATCTAATCCATATCATGTTTTGGTCAAATTCAAAAAGAAGGTAGAGAAAAATCAGTAAACATCTTTCCTTAATTTTTAATAACATTCCCAAGGTAGAATTCTATGTTATATAGCTAGATTCAATTTGTATTTTTATGTTAGGTCAAATTTATAAGGATGCTGAGTAAATTCACAGATTTAAAAGTGGAGTGGAGGAGGAAATGAGCATTGAGCAAAATTTATGAGGCTGAAAAGTAACTGTCTGGATAAAAAAATTACCACCCATAATAGTCAATGATGAAATAAAAAAGTTTAGGCTGGGCACAGTGGCTCATGACTGTAATCCCAGCCCTCTGGGAGGCTGAGGTGGGTGGATTGCTTCAAGTCAGGAGTTCAAGACCAGCCTGAACAAGAGTGAGACCCTGACTCTACTAAAAATGGAAAAACTAGTCAGCGTTGTGGCAGGTGCTGGTAGCCTCCACTATTCAGGAGGCTGAGGCAGGAGGATTACTTGAACTTAGGAATTTGAGGTTGCTGTGAGCTAGGTTGACGCCACAGCACTCTAGCCTTGGTGAAAGAGTAAGACTCTGTCTCAAAAAAAAAAAAAAAAAAGGAAGAGAAACAAAAATGTTCAAAGAAGGTTTGACCCCAGTGCTTATTATTAAGTTCATATAAGGTATTTATCACTTAGGTCCTGGCACAGTGGTTCACGCCTGTAATCCTAGCACTCTAGGAGACCAAAGTGGGCAATTGTCCTGAGCTCATGAGTTCAAGACCAGCCTGAGGAAAAGCGAGATCCCATCTCTAAAAAATAGCCCGATGTTGTGGCGGATGCCTGTAGTCCCAGCTACTTGGGAGGCTGAGGCAAGAGGATGGCTTGAGCCCAAGAGTTTGAGGTTGCTGTGAGCTGTGATGCCACGTTATTCTACCAAGGGTGACAAAATGAGACTGTCTCAAAAAAGAAAAAAAAAAAATGGGGCAGCGCCTGTGGCTCAGTGAGTAGTACGCCGGCCCCAAATACCGAGGTTGGAGAGTTTGAACCTGGCCCTGGTCAAACTGCAACAAAAAATAGCTGGGCGTTGTGGCGGGCGCCTGTAGTCCCAACTACTTGGGAGGCTGAGGCAAGAGAATAGCTTAAGCCCAAGAGTTTGAGGCTGCTGTGAGCTGTGATGCGACAGTACTCTACCGAGAGAGGCATACTGAGACTCTGCCTCAAAAAAAAAAAAAAAAAGATATTTTATCACTTATTCATATGCTTTCTTTCTTTTTTTTTTTTGAGACAGAGTCTCAAGCTGTTGCCCTGGGTAGAGTGAGGTGGCATCACAGCTCACAGCAACGTCAAACTCTTGGGTTTAAGCAATTCTCTCGCCTTAGCCTCCCAAGTAGCTGGGACTATAGGCGCCCACCACAATGCCTGGCTATTTTTCTGTTGCAATTGTCATTGTTGCTTTAGCTGACCCAGGCAGGATTTGAACCCGCCAGACTCTGTGTATGTGGCTGGCGCCCTACCCACTGAGCTATGGGCACTGCCTCCATACGCTTTCTTTAGGAAAATACGAAAGGACAGTCAGATTAAAGTCTTTAAAAAGAGAGTGTGAAATAATATAAGGAAAAACAAGGATGTGAACAGTTACAAAGGCCCCATGCTAGTTTAAGAAGATTGTCATTATTTCATCAGTTATTAAAAACTCATGTAGGGCAGTGCCTGTGGCTCACAGGAGTAGGGCACCATCCCCATATGCAGGAGGTGGCGGGTTCAAACCCAGCCCTGGCCAAAAAATAAAAAAATTTAAAAAAAACTCATCTAGATATGTATATTTTTGTATTGCATTAGGTACAGGGTGGTCATGAAGTTCTTGTGCAATTTAAAATGGTATGCAATTTAAAATTGCATGTGAAATTTATGGCTACTCTGTATTATGTGTGTATTCTTATGTTAACATATAATATTTAAAAATCACTTTGTTCCGATCTTGCACTTAACAACTACATGTACTTATATCTTTTCTTACCTCTTGTATTAATTTTGGTATGGACTTCGAGCAGGGGATCACTTGAGACCATACAAGGCCACCAAGGATAGGTTCCCACCTTGGACCAAACAAGATCACCAACCTGGAACTTAACACCAGTAGATACTTCTGTTTTTGGAACAGAAGATAGTATTGGCTGAACCTACAGGAAAACGTTACAAAACTTCATCAGAAGAGAAATTTCAAAAATGAAACTATATACAAAGTATATTAAAAATGCTAACAATGTAAAATTTATCTTCAATTATACTTTTCTCTGAAACTAGCAAAAGGGAAGGAAAGAAAAAATTAATAAGCTCTACCTGAAATATTGAAATGAGGATTGACAGTTTCTGTTGCCAAATTATTTTTTCTATTGCCAAATTGATAAGGCATCTTGAAAATATATATGATCAATTTAAAAAATGGTCATATTTTTAAAAAGGAAAATAATTCACTGAAAATATCCAGTTTTCTTATTTTTTGTAGAGATGGGTTACTCAGGCTATTCTTGAACTCCTGACCACAAACAGTTTTCTACCTCAGTATCCCAAAGTGCTAGGATTAAAGGCATGAATCACAGTGCCTGGTCCATTTTATACCATATTTGGTTAGACAATATTCAGTAAAGCCACTCACCGGGGCTTCTGCCTTTAGTACAGGGGCTTCTGCCTTTAGTACTGGGTCTTCTCTTGGTTTTTCTGATGCAGGGTCAACCTTTTCATTTGGTCTCTAGGTGAAAAGACATAGGTAAGTAGAATAAAATGGCAGCAACCCAAAGAACAGTGGCATACAGAAAAATAATGAAAACCAGCAAAGAGAATAAAGGACAATAATTAAATGAAGACTATGAAGAGAAAGAATACTCAACACATCATGCTATGTCTCATGTTCACTTTCCCATCCCATAGCTATGTCTAGTTCTTGCTTTCTTTCTCTTTCGTTTCTTTTTTCTTTTCTTTCTTTTTTTATATATGGTTTAAAAGAGAGTATCCATTAAATTAGGTCTTAATTACACTAAAAGAATGTGGTTAATTCTAAAAGCTACTTAAAATTTTCATTTAATTACTTCAAGACATTTAAAGATGCTGCTGTAGAAACGAAATTTTATTGAATAAAGCATTTTTTAAAAGGCCAAACGTGGGCATGGTGGCAGGTGCCTGTAGTCCCAATTACTTGGGAGGCTGAGGCTGGAGGATGTTGAGCCCAGTAGTTTCAGGCTACAGTAAGCTATGATCAAGCCACTGCACTCTAGCCTGGCAACAAAGTGAGATCCTATCCCTAAAAATGTAGCAAAAATAGCCCCAAACAAAAAAAAAAGTATAAAAAGGTTTTTAAGTGTTAGGAAAATGGTCTATTATGTAAGCCAGACTAAAATCCCAAACCAAAACTATCTCTCATTCATTCAGCAGTGACGAGGACTTTGCAGGCACAGTTCTAGAAGCTGGGTGTAGAATTGTGATCCCTGATGTGATCCCTGATCTCAAGGAGTTTACAGCTGCATAGAAAAGACAGACATTCAACAAACAGAAACACAAACATCCACTAAAAAAATAAGTGCTATGAAGAGAAATAATGGTATGAGTGTGTGTTTAGATATAAAGGTAAGAAAAGGTCTAAGAAAGTAAATTAAAATCTGAGAACCAAATGAAGAGGAATTAGTTTAGTAAAATAATGGAGGAAAGAACACTCCAGAAGGAGCAGCTTGTGTGAGGTACCTGAGGTTAAAAAGGTAGAAAGTTGCTTAACAGTCTAAGGTTAAAACAGAGTGAGAGTGGAGCGGCCTAGGCTATGAGGACCTTGTATTTGTATCAAAGTGTTTGAATTCTTTTTAAATGCAATAAAGTTACTGAAGAGGTTTATATAGAGGAGTGACACTATCAACTTACATTATTTTTAAAGATCATGTTGGCTGTGGCTCAGTGAGTAGGGCGCCGGCCCCATATACCAAGGGTGGTGGGTTCAAACCCGGCCCCGGCCAAACTGCATCAAAAAATAGCTGGGCGTTGTGGCGGGAGCCTGTAGTCCCAGCTACTTGGGAGGCTAAGGCAAGAGAATCACCTAAGCCCAGAAGCTGGAGGTTGCTGTGAGCTGTGACTGCACTGCACTCTACAGAGGGTGACAAAGTTAGACTCTGTCTCTACAAAAAAAAAAAAAGATCATGTTGGCTGGCATGAAGGGAATATTTTGGAAGGGAGTAAGAAGGGAAGCAGACTGGTTACTTTGGAGGTCAGGGGAATGAAGGCATTGGTACGTTGCTGATAGGCACAGAATCAGCTCTGCCAGATGCTTCTGTGCTGCTGCCACACATATCTACATATGCATACACATCGAGCAATGAAAGAAAAATCCATGTTCAAATGAAAAGAATTTTTTTTTGATCACTATTATAATAACAGAGCAGTTTAGAAATACTGTCTACATTTGTAGAGGCTTCATTTCAGTCTAAATGTACCGCTTAAGGCTTCACATTAGCATCTCTTTCCGATCAAGCTACAGCAGGAAGACAGCAACTTGTGGAGCACACGTGTGAGCAAGAAAGCAAGACACCCTCTACCACACGTTCCCTGTCCGTGAGGTTGAGGTGTAAAGGATCTCGCTCACTCACTCAAGGGCAGACGGATCAGGAGGGACTAATCTTCGCCATGCAACAGAAGCCTACTGCTGTTAAGCACTGATCTGAAAACCATTCACATTTTTCCCTTTCAGATTAAAGACAGGATTTCCTTACAAACCTTCTTATTATTCAAATGTATTTATCTTTTAAAAAATTTTTTTGCCGGGGCCGGGTTTGAACCCACCACCTCCAGTATATGGGGCTGGCACCCTACTCCTTGAGGCACAGGTGCCGCCCTAATTTTTTTTTTTTTTTGAGACAGAGTCTCATAGTGTTGCCATTGTTGCCTGCAGTAGAGTGCCACATCATCACAGCCCCTAGCAACCTCAAACTCTAGGGCTCAAGTGATTCTGCCTTAGCTTCCCGAGTAGCTAAGACTACAGGAGCCCACCACAATACCCAGCTGTTTTTGGAGACAGGGTCTCACTCGTGCTCAGACTGGTCTCGAACTCATGAGCTCAGGCAATCCACCCACCTCATCCTCCCAGAGTTCTAGGATTACAGGCATGAACCCCCAAACCCAGCTTCAATTGTCTTTATGTTTTTATAATTTTTTTGATTTGTTCCAGATTGTTGAGATATCCTTCAGGCTAGTTGAAAACACTGTCAAAATCAGTTTCAAAGAACTGAAAAATTTCACACAAACTCCAGGGGTCAAGTGATTCCCCTGCCTCTGCCTCCCAAGTAACTGGGACTATAGGCACTTGCCTCAATGTACAGCTAGTTTTTCTATTTTTAGTAGAAATGAGGTCTTGCTCTTGCTCAGGCTGGTATTGAACTCCTAAACTCAGGGATCCTTCCACCTTGGCCTCCCAGGTTGCTATGATTGTAGGTGAGGGTCACTGCGCCCAGAACATGCAGTCATTTTAAAAGGCAAGAAGTGAGCTGGGCACTACATCTCAGTGGTCAGAACACTGGCCTTACACACCAGGGCCAGTGGGTTTGAAGCTCACCTGGGCCTGATTAATGAAAAAACCACACACACACAAAAACAACAAAAAAATAGAAAAGGCAAGAAGTGGTAAGGAAAAGAAAGAAGCCCAACAAGGTTTATTCTAAGCTTTCAAACTACATAAATGAGAAAGAAAGTGAAATCAATTAAGGGCACTGCAATGACAGAAAGGGAATATACAGTATAAGTATGCTAGTGCATGAGCAAAACAGATACTCAGCACTTGGATATGTGTGATAAACTCAGAAGGTAAGAGGATAAACCAAGAAAGAGCATGGCATCACAAACACCAATTAAGAAGGGGGCAGTTTTTAAGAAGAAATGATCAATGGGGGTCAAATACTTAGGATCAAGAGAAACAATGACTCAACTGAGGGACTGGCTCATGCCTATAATCCTAGCACTCTGGGAGACCAAGGCAGAAGGATTGTTGGAGGCCAAACATTCAAGACCAGCCAGCCTGAGCAATAGCCAAATGCCATCTCTACAAAAAATAGAAAAATTAGCCAGGTGTGATGGCACATGCCTATAGTCCCAGTTACTCACGAGGCTGAGTCGAGAGGATTGCTAGAGCCCAGAAGTTTGAGGTTGCAGTGAGCTAGGATGAGGCCATTGCACTCCTTTCTGTGTGACAGGGCAAGACCCTATCTCAAAAACAAATAAAAAAACTCATCAAAAGACTCATTAAGATTAATAATATGTGTCAAGCGACATGATCTTATACTTAGAGAACCCCAAAGACTCGACCACAAGACTCCTGGAAGTCATCAGAAAATACAGTAATGTCTGAGGATATAAAATCAATATCCACAAGTCAGTAGCCTTTGTACATGCCAATAACAGTCAAGATGAGAGGCAAATTAAGGACACAACTCCCTTCACCATAGCTTCAAAGAAAATGAAATACCTAGGAATATACCTAACAAAGGAGGTGAAGGACCTCTATAAAGAAAATTATGAAATCCTAAGAAAGGAAACAGCAGAGAATCTTAACAAATGGAAGAACATACCATGCTCATGACTGGGAAGAATCAACATTGTTAAAATATCTATACTTCCCAAAGCAATCTACCTATTTAATGCCATCCCTATTAAGATACAACATCATACTTTCAAGATTTGGAAAAAATGATTCTGCATTTTATATGGAACCAGAAAAAAACCCGCATAGCTAAGGCAGTTCTTAGTAATAAAAACAAAGCTGGGGGCATCACCATACCAGATTTTAGACTGTACTACAAAGCCATAGTGGTCAAGATGGCATGGTACTGGCCCCAAAATTGAGACATAGACATTTGGAATCGAATAGAAAACCAGAAAATGAAACTAACATCTTACAACCACCTAATCTTCAACAAACCAATCAAGAACATACCTTGGGGGAAAGACTCCCTATTCAATAAATGGTACACGGAGAACTGGATATCCACATGTAAAAGGCTTAAACTGGACCTCACCTTTCTCCACTCACAAAAATTGATTCAAGATGGATAAAGCACTTAAATTTAAGGCATGACACAATAAAAATCCTAAAAGAAAGCATAGGATAAACATTGGAAAATATTGGCCTGTGGAAAGACTTCATGAAGAAGACTGCCATGGCAATTACAACAACAACAAAAATAAACAAATGGGACTTAATTAAACTGAAAAGCTTCTATACTGCTAAGGAGACAACAACCAAAGCAAATAGACAACCTACCCAGTGGGAAAGGATATTTGCATATTTTGAATCAGATAAAAGCTTGATAACTAGGATCTATAGAGAACTCAAATTAATCCACATGAAAAAAACCAACAATCCCACATATCAATGGGCAAGAGACATGAATAGAACCTTCTCTAAAGAAGACAGATGAATGGCTAACAAACATGAAAAAATGCTCATCATCCCTGATTATTAGAGAAATGCAAATCAAAACCACCCTGAGATACCATCTAACACCAGTGAGAATGGCCCATATCACAAAATCGCAAAACTGCAGATGCTGGTGTGGATGTGGAGAGAAAGGAACACTTTTACACTGCTGGTGGGACTGCAAACTGATACAACCTTTTTGGAAGGAAGTATGGGGAACTCTCAAAGAACTCAAGCTAGACCTCCCATTTGATCCTGCAATCCCATTACTAGGCATCTACCCAGAAGGAAAAAAATCCTTTTATCACGAGGACACTTACACTAGTCTGTTTATGGCAGCTCAATTTACAATCGCCAAAATGTGGAAACAGCCTAAATGCCCACCAACCCAGGAATGGATTAACAAGCTGTGGTATATGTACACTGTGGATACTATTCAGCCATTAAAAAAATGGAGACTTTACAGCCTTTGTATTAACCTGGATGGAAGTGGAACACATTATTCTTAGTAAAGCATCACAAGATTGGAGAAGCATGAATCCCATGTACTCTATTTTGATATGAGGACAATTAATAACAATTAATGACACAATGGGGGTGGAGGAAGGGGAGAGCAGAGAGAGAAAGAATGAGGGAGGGGTGAGGAAAGGAAGAGCAGAGAGAGAGAAGGAGCGAGGGGGGTAGGGTCTTGGTGTGTGCCACACCTTTTGGGGGCAGAACACGATTGTAAGAAGGACTTTACTTAACAAATGCAATCAGTGTAAATTGGTTTCTTATACCTTTAGTGAATCTCCAACAATAAAAAAAAAAAAAGAAAAGAAAAAAAAAAAGAATTGTGGTGACATCATTGGGCGGAAGCTAATCAGTGTGTGCTCCTTGAATCATCTATGTGGGGATCAACACTCAGACTTGGTTCTTGGGCTGGCAACTATTGTTTATGAGTCATTTGGGGCTCAGTTTTTCACTTTCCAATTGAGGTATTATATGCTTTTCCTCTACATATGGGTTGGCTGGGAAATGTAATTCAATAAGTATTTATGCTCACCTGCTGTTGGGTACTGTGCTAGATGCTGTAAGGAGTTAATGTAAGGTGTGAAGAGATGACTTAAATGGTTTCTTGGACCTTGGGTTGCTTATAATAATCTTATAATGAGGCTAAGATAAATTCATATTGTATAAGACAAGGTACATTGTAATAAAAGCCATGTGAGAGTTTATGCTACTCTGGGAACAGGACTGATCAAGATTAGCACCTGGACTGGCCCTTTAAGTGGATCCCTAATTTTCAGGGTGCAGAGCCAGGATTAGTGAAGGACTTGGCCAACCACTGGGTAGGCATCAGCTCTAGGGATTATCCCATAGCAACCAGGTACTGGGGATATAGATAGTGCAGCTTCAAAGAGGAAAATGAACAGACGTTCATTAAGAAACGGCTGTAGGCCAGGGCTTTTCATATAATTTCCCTTTATTTAATCCAAGTGGAGAGTGTTCAGCAAGCTTGAGGTGGTTATTCTACCTATTGCAGCAGATATGGCAATTAGCGGGCATTCAGAAAAGTTAAGTAGCTTCCCTAAGAGCATTTCAGACTATCCAGAGATCAGAATCTTTCATTTAGAAGCTTTGAATTTTCTATCTGTTAGAGATAGCAAGTAATGTAGGTCCCTACAGGGGTCATAGAAATCTCTAGGCAAGAACAATGTGGGTGACTAGTAGGAACATCTCCAAGCAATTGTCAGAATGATGAAAAGAACAAATGTAGCAAATATGCTGATGTTCATGGATTTGAATCATTCTGTTTATTGAACCCAAAGAAATGAGCATAGGATTTGGTAAAGGAATTTTAATGCATTCCCATTTCTTTGAAAAGTTTATTCTTTGTGTTTTAACATTAATCCACTACAGTCTCTATTCATTTCCAAACTCCTTGTCCTCAAAGGGCTTACATTCTACCTGTGAAATCTTACCATATAAAATAATGAGAACTTGAGACAAAGGCCTATCTTGGAATACATATGGTCTAAGAAGACTTAGAAGAAGAGAATGAATGACTTCTCTCCTATGTCAAAGCACAATAAAAATATGCCGGGGGGAGAGCCAAGATGGTGGTCTGTAGCCAGCTTTCCGCAGATGCTCCCGTCTAGAAGGAGAGTTAAAAGACAGAAATTTAGCAAGAAAGCCGTTTTGAGGAAATGGTTTGGAACTGAGCCAAAAGAGAAGGTTGAAGAATGCACATCAACCCTGATGGTGTGACCTGCGACCCCAAGGATACAAATAAAAGTTACAGAACACATCGCCAAGTGGACAGGAGTCCCCTCCCACCATGAGATTGGCTTGCAGCATACTCCATACCTCCATACAAACAAGCAAGCAGAGTTCAGATGTCCTCCCACTCTACCCCATGGGAGAGACCCTCTAAAAACTGGACCTCCTTCTCCTACTAGGATGCCATGGCACTCTCCTGCCAGGCATAAAACTGTATAAAAACTGTATATATTCTCTACCTGCAAGTTTGAATTCCCGGCACTCCCCTCCACTCTCACCCTGAGGTCTGGAGGTCTATCCCCCACGGAGTGGGGTCTGTCCCCCACAGAGTCTAGATTCTTGGACATTTTCTCAAAGGGTATGGACAGGGCACAGGCTGTTGCTGATCTGTGCTGTTTTTCCCGCTCGGGAGTGGTGAGAGGAGAGTGAGCCAAGAGGAGGCCGAACTGGAGAGGCGGTCCCCTGAGGCACCGAGTGGCAGCGGGAGCTATGGCTATGGGTCTCCCACCCCTGGAGATGTTTTGAGGAGACACTCCCACTCTCTCTGGGAGGCCAGGGGAAGCTGGCTTCTCCAGTGGCAGCCATCGGCAGAGGACTCAGGAGTGAAGGATATGCCTGAGGCAGTACCAGGGATGGCTGGAGCCAAGCACAAGGGATTAGAATATACGTGCTGAGAAAGCTTTGCTAAATTTCAGCCACACCTGGCCCTTAGGGGATTACAGCTGAGACAAAGGGCTGAAGCTCACAGACTGAGTCAGGACTATTAGCAGCCCAGTGTCTCTTCCACAGGGCAGAAATTCTGCGAACTTGTTCTGTTCTATCAGCAATGTCAATCAGGGACAGGGCTGGAACTGAGTGAATTGCCCCAGCCCCTATCAAGTACCCAGGTTGTCAGTCCTCACCTCCCCCCTGCCAACACTGACAGAAACTGGTGGACTGGCCGAGGAGCCACAGAGCCCCTTGTGACCTAGACAGGCGCAAAACTGTAGAGCATTTGCTCATTGGAGGGAACTGGATCACAGCCCTGCAGGGTTACCAGAGCCTGGGTGTAAGAGAGGGGCAAGGTGGGGAAGGAGGCATCAACCTCCCCAGACTGATTTACTGGTTGAGGGGCCCTCCTGAGCTCACAGAGCCCTGGAACAAGTTATACTAGTGCTATAATTAGTTGCCAGAGACTTTTCAACTCTTTGATTTGAGGTTGGCACTGGCTGGGACAATTGATTGGGACCTCTTCAACAGGGCCAATCACCCGAGGACTTTCCAACGTGGTACACTGGGTATGTGGTAGTGGGAAGGTTTGATTTTCCTTTCCAATTGTTGTCTGTGGGGGGCGTGGTGACCTAACTGTTGGTATTTCTCCACAGCTCAGATTCCAACACAGAGTAACTGATTCTCTAGGGTAAGACAGAGAGCAGCTGAAAATAAGACAGAGCCACTTAACCCCACCACATCAGGAAGGCCCCCAGTTTCGCAAGCAGTAGCAAAGTACGGTTTGGCAAAAATCTAGGGGGAAAGGTACAAACACAAGTCCCCAGCTTACAAGCAAAGGACTGGTCAATCACTACTCCTAGAAATCCCAAACCAACTTATT
>CAUYON010135311.1:0-17886 GCA_963573935.1 Arctocebus calabarensis | reverse complement strand
CTCTGTTGTTACTGGATCTTTGTAGGGAGTGACCCTGTGTTTCTAATGATTTCTCAAACCCTGCAGGGTGGAGAGCTTAAATCCTCCTCAGCCTGCTTAGAAGACACTTTAAATTGCTAAGTTGGGCTAAGCCAAAGCTTTCCCAGGAAAGTGCTGTGGCTGGGATCACTCCTTGAGTGGCTATCCATTTACCCAGTGTGCCAAAACTGGTCTCACCCTATGCCCTTGAGGGCTAAGGCTGCGAGGTGTTTCAGTCCCCGCCTTTAGGCTGCTCAGTCACTAGATTACTCGCTCCCGCCCAATCCCTGTTCTGCGACCCTGAGGGTGGAGCTTTCCAGGGCAGTTCTCCCACAATGGCTCCACACAGCCCACCACCAAACACTGGCAGCTCCGTCTGGCTTGGTGGCCCAGTCTGGGGCCCCAGACAACACTCAACCCCCACTGCACTCCTGTCCAAGTTCTCCCAAGGCAGTTCACCCGAATGCCAAGTCCAAAAGAAACCCAAACGACTCACAGGAAAGGCCTTTCCAGCCTGCAGTCCCACTGTTGCCCCACCCAGAGCTGCCAACAGGATCAGACCGAATGAACAGATGCAACCAGTTGCCCAATCTCCATTGCTTTTGCCTTCCTCAGGGTGTCCTGAAGCCTCACGCTGTCTCCCTGTGTCCCCAAAGGGAAGTTTCTGGGCAGATCCCAGCTGCCAGAGATGCCTGAAGTTCTCTCTCCCCAGTCTCACCATGCCCAGCCGCAAGGAAGCTGTTACTCAGCCGCCATCTTCTTCTAGTATTTTTATAGTTTTCATGTCTTTAGTTTAAATCTTTAATCCAGTGAGAGTCTACCTTAGTTAATGGGGAAAGGTATGGGTCCAGTTTCAGTCTTCTACAGGTAGAGTCAGATCATTCTTGAATGTGGGAACTAGCTTTGCACTGCACCATTTTAACAGCTCCTCTGGTTTTTACACACAGACACCAATAGCAGTTCCCATTATCCTTCCTCTCCAGCCATACCAACCAAAAGTATTTCCGGATACTGCTAAATGTCCTCTGAGGGATAAAACTGACCGCTGTTGAGAACCACTGGTTTAGATAAACTACAAATGAAAATATCTGCTGTCATGTTTGGTGGCTATTGCTCTTCTTAGTCATATTACTGTGATTATGATGTCCAACCGTTTCATCTGATAAAGGAATTTACTAATTGATAAAATAAAACACCTGCTTTTGTTGTAAGCCCAGCATTTATTAAGTCTCTTTTTCTCTTCAGCATCTAGAAAAAGTGTGAAGTATTTTTGCAACTCAAGTATCATTTAGGACAATGCCTCTATATTTTGGTGTCCTTGTACTTTGAGTGGCAAAATTAGTTAGCTTTTTTCTTAGTGTGCTTTTGCCCTTCTACTACAAAAAAAGTTGACTTTCTAGTGAGTCATTTAAAAGAGTTTCTTAACCTATGATCCCTGGAGATTGGGCTGGATCTTTATTCCAATGAAATTCAATAATCAAATATAAATTGTCATAAATCCTATTAAAATGTTTCTCTTTTTTGGCAGTGTGTAGGATATTTGCATATTAATTTGCATATCTATAGTCACAGTGCATATAAATTCTCTGTGTTACCATTGGGGTCGTGGGTGCAGCAATGATTATTGTCTTTTTCTAATACATAGTTGTGTGTCTAATATGTTTAGTATGGCAAGTATACTGTCACTGCTTTCATCACTGTTTTTATTAATATTTATAATAAACCGCTTTTGAATCCTTGATTCATTTTGTGTTTTAAGGCTATCCCATGGTACAGTAATAAATAACAATAACAGAAAAGAAACTTGAACAATATAAGCACTAATATACAAATAATGCGAAAATGGTAGTTGAGATAAACCAACTTTAGATGAACGTTAGCTGGGTGAATAATCAAATGCAGTTTGTGTAACTTGTATCTGGAACTTTAGGTTTAACAATTTAGGTTGTAATGACTACTAGAAATTACTTTACATACTTCTACCTTTCAAGTATGTAAAAATGAAGTGAAAAATGAATTTCATTACTTTTTGTGTGTACAGCGCTATCTCCATCAGTTCAGGCTGCTCTCACAGCATGCCCTAGACTGTGGGGCTTCCACCACAGACATTCATTCCTCACAGTTCTGTGGGAAGCCTGAGACCTGTGTTGGGGGAGAGGCCCTCCCTGGTTTGTAGGTGACAGTTTTCTCCTGGTATCCCAGAGAGGGAGGAGGGAGAAGGCACTAATCCTATTTATCAGGCTCCAACCTCCCAAAGGCCCCACCTCCAAATACCTGAGTATTTTTGACCATTTTCACATCTGTTTTAAGAAAAGCTCAGTGTCATTAGTGTCATTAATGTTAACATAGATGAGAATGACGGATACCCAGAAAGATAGTCCTTCAAATGTCCTTCAGGTTCCTTCACCAAGCAGGACAACAAGCTCCCTGAGGGCAGGAGCTGGTTTTCTGATTCCTGTGACTCTCCCGCACACCCTCAGCACAGGGCTCTGGCCCAAAGCAGACAAAGCTCTTGGCATGAAATGGTGAGTCTGTGCTGCTATTTCCGCTCTGGATGCCTGTGTGACCGGAGATTCATGTTCACCAGAGAGTGAAGCACAGAGTTGAAATGCAGATAGACAAGTCCACAATGGCCAAGCCCTGTGGGGTTTAGCTGCACAAATCCACTCTTTTGACAAAGTCCAGTGCTCCCAGGGTGCAGCACAGCTCAGCAGTGGAAGCTGCCCCTGTGTTGGCTCTAGCGGCTGCTGGGGCCCAGACTATGGACCCTGTGGCTTGCTCTGTTGGAGGGCATATGGCTGTCCTCTGCAGTCAGCAGCTGTCCCTCTCCCAGCTGATCAGCTTCTAACCCAGAACCAGGCTGGGGCCACGGGGGCAGGTGTCTGTCCCTTCCTGTGGAAAATCTCCGTACACACCTGTCTGTTTCCCTTGGCCGTACGTGCTGTCTGATCAGCCTATGGCTCCAACCACATCCCTGTTCCTTCCTCTGTAGGGGTTTGAGTGTTGTTGCTCCTTTAAATGAACCCCAGGTGACCCCCACAGAAGGGGAAGGACTGTGATCAGTGGTTTTCCATCTTTTCTGCAGGCAGGTCTGGGAGAAATAGGGAGGTAAAGCATTGAGGATGGGCTCATTTAAGAACTATTTTATAATTTACCTGTATAGTTTCCATTTCTGAAAAATCTTACATAAGTATAGAGAGCTGGTCAGGAAGGTGGTTGAGGTGTGGTTCTGGGGGGAATGCTGCTGGACTAGGACCTGGTGGCTGTAGCAGCAGGAGCAACAGTGTGAGGGCAGAGGAGGGGGAATAGGGGAAGAAGAAAGGAGAAGGGGAGGAGGAGGAAGAGAAGGGGGATAAGGAAGGGGAGGGGGAAGAGGAGGAAGGGGATGCTAACATTTATTGTGCACTTACTATTGCCAGAAAAAGCAATGCATACTCCCATTTATTCCCTACAATCCTACTGCCATCCCTATTTGACACCTGAGGAAGCTGAGACTGAGAGTTTGAGTGGTTTGCCCAAAGTCATGAGCTATTGAGTTGAGACTACCCCAGGCTGCATGAATTCAGGTGAAGACGCTCAGGGTCATGTTCTCCCTAGTTGGAAAATCAAGGATGGATTAGTTGCCTTTCAGTGTCTTTTTTTGTTCTTACAAATATTTCCTTATATTATAATCTCTGAAAGTCCCTTTACTTAAGCCAAACCCTAAAGAAAAAAAGAAGCGTGCATTGAAATCTGTTTGTGCTTCCTCCCTTCCCCCAGTCTTCACCAGGGCCTACTGTAACCCCAAAGGGAACCAGCGCCTTTGCTTAATTTACTGTTATTTCTGCTTCTGTCAGAAATCTGCTTGGGCCCTTCACCTACTCTAAGGAGTAAATGCATGATAACAAATTAAGGTATTTCTTTTCTATCTGATGATAGAATGACAGGCATCAGCCAGCAGGATGTAGCACATAATTTGCAGAAGGGATAAAGACCCTAGCATACAGTATTATTCCACTTCTAAATGTCTGTTTTTTGAGATTGTTCCATCTTCCCCACCTCCCCAGTGAGGTGCAATATGAGGAAATTAAGGCTTAGAGAGGGACTTCAACCATGCATTAGTAATGCCCAGATCTGGACCAGAATTCAGGTGTTTGGATCCTCTATCATGAAAGCAAAAAGAAAGATGAGTAACGTGAAATCAGCTCCCACCCTGGAATGTTCAGTTTCCAGGCACAGGGTGATACAAGAGGCTCAGAAAATTCCAGAGTAAACAAAAGCAAGATGAGCAAAGAGACAAAGAGCTGTGAACAACAAGTTCCAAGCGCACGCATAAGGGTGGCTGGAAACTTCCTAGGTCAGGGGCCACCAACAGGAAATGCAGACTTCCAGGGTCTTTGGGCTAGCAAGGAAGCCTCAGCTCTGTCACCTCAGCTGCCACCACGAGCCACCAGGCATCTGTGCTGCGAAAAGAGAGTTGGCCCATGGTGACTCAGACTTCCTGAGAAGCCTCTTATCTCAGCCAGCACAGACAACCCTGCCTTCCCTTGCCTGAGATGTCCCCATCAGGGCCACTCCCTGTCCCAGCAAGGTCAATGGACCTTTCACTAGGATCTCCCCAGGGGGGATCCTAAGAGCCACCCCACCATGAGGCTTGGATGACTCCCTCTCTGGGATTTCTGCTTCCCTATCCTCCTTCCTCTGCTCACCAGCTCCTCTATTCCAGGAAGAATTGACTAATCCTTCCTCTGAGCTCCTTGCCTGCAGGACCCATAACTTTAACACCCATATTTTCTGAATTAAATAGAGACAAGAGGTCTAGATAGAAAGAGGGTAATTGATGGGGCATGAGGACCCAGTATTTTTAATTATCCTTCGGATGGGTTTTGTGGATATGGTTTGCCTACAGGGAGGGAGTAGAGGGTAGGTAGCAACCACAGTCAAGCTCTCCCTGACCTGAGCTGCCAATGTTTCTACCCAGGTAGAAGGTCATTGTAAACACTCTTCCTGAAAGACCACCTTGGAAGGGACAGCAGTGGGGATGAACAGTGCCATCTGATTTTAATTTTTTTTTTTTTTGAAATAGGATCTGACTCTGTCACCCAGGCTAGAGTTCAGTGACATAATCACAGTTCATTGCAGGCTTGAACCCCTAGGCTCAAGCCATCTTCCTGCATGAACTTCCCAGGTAGTTGGGACTGTAGGCACATCCCATTGGCTAACTTTTCTATTTTTTGTAGAGATGGAATCTTGCTATATTGCTCAGACTAGTCTCAAACTCCTGGCCTCAAGCATTACTGCTACCCAGGCCTCCCAGAGTGCTAGGATTACAGGTGTGAGCCAGGATGCTGGGCTTTAATATTGCTTGTTGCTGGTGATGAAGTCCATGAAGCTTTCCTGCAACAGAGAGGACTACATGGTCAAGAATGGATGCATGTCCATTAGAATGTTCTAAGAGACAGTACTCAGCAAGTAATACCCGGAGATTATTTTGCTTAGAGCTGGTAAGGACCTCCCAAATCCTTCCAGATTAGACTCAAGGAAATAGTCTTGGCAGAGTTGATGGACTGACCCAGACACTAATCATGTTAGGCACATTGGTCAAACTCAAGTGTAAGCTTCCTGACTCCTGGCCTGGGTCTTTTTTCCCTCCCAGCAGATCAAACTACAGAGCGAGCAGTTTTTGTTTTCTAAACAGCAACTTTGCCAATCACTCAGTTGGTAGAAGATGTCAGATTCAGTATGATACCACTGTAGCCAGGCCAGATTAATTCCAGAACCCAGATCCTCTGATTTAAAAGCAAAAACAAAAATAAAAACAGTCTAAAGATAAAAGTTTTAAAGACATTCTTAAGATAAAGAAAGATAGCAGTTAAAAAAAAGGCACCCAGGATACTCAGCCCCTAGTTGGCAGAGACTTATAGTGCAGAGGCAGAGAACTGAGCCAGGGAGGAGAGGGTGCATGTGTGGAATTTTTCTTCGGCCTGTTTGCTGGCTGCTTTATAGAGGCAACTCCACTCCCAGAGCCCAGCTTCATGCCAGGCCCTTGGGAAACCCACCTGGAGGAGTCCCCTTTGCTGCACTGAAGGGACTCGCAGTGCGATCTGGCCTCGCAGACAGACGTCTTGACAATTGATTACAGCTCAAGCAATAGATGATCACGGGAACTGTAATCATATGAATAAAGTTCTGTAGTAACACAGGGGAATGAGATGTTAGCTCAGAGTAGGAGATCAGGGAAGGCTTCACAGATAGGGCACAAATTGGACTGGGTTCTGGAGTGAGGGTGGGGTTTCCACAAGCAGAGAAGGGGAGAGGATTCCAGAAGCTGGGTTGGAGCAGGCATGGGACACTCACTGAACTGCCAGGAATCCTGTTTGACTAGGGCGGTGTCCCTAAGACTTGTTCCATAGAGCTCTAATCCTTGGAGATGAGCTATCAGAGGAGAGTTCTTGGGTCAGATACACCAGGGAGAGTGGCCTACTTCAAGGCCTTCTTAGAGTTCCACAATTCACAAAGCTTTTTGAAGGTTCTTAGCAAAACAAAAAAAACAAGACAAACCATGTTTAAGCATTTTTAAGCAGGTTTCATTTTCCATGGTTTCAGCTAGCCCAGTAAACTAAGATCTGAAAATATTAAATGGAAAGTTCCAGAAATAAACACAAGTTTTAAGTTGCACCTGTCTGTGACTCAGCAGGCATTGTGGTTAGCAGATTGACTGCCATGGGGTCTGGTGCTGGTGTCCAAGCCACCATTCTTTTACTTAATAATGGCCTTCAAAGTGCACAACTAGTGTTAGGTGGTGCCTGTGGCTCAGTGGGTAGGACGCCAGCCCCATATACCGAGGGTGACGGGTTCAAACCCAGCTCTGGCCAAACTGCAACAAAAAAATAGCCGGGCGTTGTGGCGGGCACCTGTAGTCTCAGCTACTCAGGAGGCTGAGGCAGGAGAATTGCCTAAGCCCAAGAGTTGGAGGTTGCTGTGAGTGTGTGATGCCACGACACTCTACTGAGGGTGATAAAGTGAGATTCTGTCTCTACAAAAAAAAAAAAAGTGCACAACTAGTGTCAGTGGTAATTTGATTATACCAAAGAGAAGCCCTAAAATGTTTTCTTTACATTCTCAACTTAATAAGGGAAGAAAAAGAATTGTATGCTGAGGTTGATAGAATCTGTGGTCAGAACGAATCTTCTATTTGTGAAATTATGAAGAAAGAAGAAGAAATTTGTCCTAGTTTTGTTGTTGTGCCTCAAACCACAAAAGTTACTACCCCTAGGCATGACCAGGGCTTAGTTAAGATGGAAAGGGCATTACATTTGTGGATGGACAGTGGACATGGACAAAAAGATATTCCAACCCACTGCAGTTAGGTTCAGCACTAACCTTGGTTTCAGGAGTCAAGTCCAGCTGGAGTTTGGAATGTGACTCCCAGGGATAAGAGGGGATTATATGGAGATATAATTCATGTTCTGGACAATTCACTCATGCAAAGTGTACCATACAATGGTTTGTAGCATATTCAGAGTCGTACAACCATCAACAGATGTGACTGTAGCACTCACTCCCTATTCCTCCCTCCTCTGATCCTTGACAACCATCAGTCTACTCTCTGTCTCTGCAGATTGACCTGTGCTGGTGGTCATAGCATGTACACGGAACATTCTTTTTTGTAGGACGGTGTCTTCAGGGTCAATCCACACTGTAACTTGTACCTGTACTTCAGTTCTGTTTATTGGCAAATATGACTCCATTGTACCAATGTGCCACTTTGGGGTTGTTTTCCTTGGCAGGGTATGAGCAGAGGAGTGGTGGGACCTGTCTACGATGGGGCCACTCTGCCCTGTGTATGGCGATAAATGTAGGCGGACAAGTGTGGGATTTGGAGGGTGGTCAGGAGGCTGCTGAAGTGTGACTGAGGTTCAGTGTTGGGTTCAGAGACACCAGTGGTGGTGGTAAGGACTGCTGTGTAGAGCACCCAAGGCTTAGTCCTAGGGTCTCTTCCTGATCTACACACACTTCCTAGGTGATCTCACAGTTTCAAGTATCTTTTTGTAATGGACTGAATGTTTGTGTTCTTCCCTAAACAGTATGTTGAGATCCTGATGCCCAGTGTGATAGTAACAGGAGGTGGAGCCTTTGGGAAGTGATTAAGGCATAAAGGTGGAGCCCTCATGATGAAAGGGGCCCACGGGGCTTCCTTGCCATCTTTCTGAGGACACAGCGAGAAGTCAGCAGTCTGCAACCTGCAGGAGTGCTCTCTCCAGAGTGAGCTGGCATCCCTGACCTCAGATTCCCTACCCCCAGGTCTGTGAGAGATACACTTCTCATAAGCCACTCAGTCTATGGTATGCTGCTGCCTTCTTCTTGCTTGGCATCTCTGTTCACTGGCTCTCTGGTAGACACCTCTGAAGGGGAGTGGGAAACAGCTGTCCTACACCTTTGTAGGTTCCTTGCCTGGGTTATGAACATAGGAATTGACATAGGCAGAATAACAAGAAAAAAATCACATTGAATCATGTATGTGTGTGTCAGAGTCTACCTCCCTCCACTCTTGACTACCCTCTCCACCTGTGTCCCTTGTGGTTTCCAAACACAAACCCAAGCAAACCCAAGTGAATCGTTCACTGCTTAACCCCCTTAGGATGAAGACGAAGTTCCTGGTGTGGCTTCTCTTCATGGTCATCTGTCCCGGCGCTTCCCAGGCTCACTTCCCCTCTTGTGTTTTTCAGGCTTTGAGGCAGCTCCTTCACTACTGACCTTTGGACATCCTGTTCCTTCTAGGGGAAATGTTCTCATCTCTTCACCTGATACTCCCTACTCAATCCTTTAAACTTCAGTTGAATTATCACTTCTTCAGAGAAGTCTTCTCTGACCTGCCTTACTGGTCCTATCCACACATTAGGCTCCCACACAACTTGAAATCACGTTTATTTGTGAGACCCACAGACGCCAGTCTATACGCTGCACAAACTTCTAGGTCATAAGGTGCCATGAGGGTAGGACTGAATCTGTTTTTGCTAATTCCCCCTCATGCCAGGAGGCAGTACTTGGAAAAAAGAAAAAAAGCATTTGCTGATGAATGAGTAAATAAATGAATAAAAAGTCATATGATTTATAAAGTTGGTGAATAGGCACTAAAGCCTTCACCAAAGATCTCTACCCTTGGATTGAAGCCAGAGACTGCACCCTTTACTTGGGAGCAGGAAGCCATTTTAGTGCAGCGGGATTTCAGAGGGAGCTGCCTGTGTGGAGGCTGTTCCTTCAGAGCTCTCTGTTTTCTGAAAGCTCACCCAAGTACTTGCTCCATCTGTGATCTCATTCAGGGAGGGAGCGTTTTGGAATAAAACACATTTGGCTGTTGAAGAATCCTGATTTCACAATATGGCGACTTCACAAACTTCTTTTTTCTCCTTAGAATAAGAATGGTTCTCTGTGGCTGGAGCAAGCTGGCAAGGAGTTCTCTAACAGGACAGAAGAAGAGTATTTAAGGGACATCCAGTTTGAACTCCATAAAAGAACCATTGTAATAGGGTTTGTACATGTCCATTTTGTAAAAGCCAGCTTTCCATGTGTCTGTCAAAGAATGCCATATTTCTAGGTGTCAGATTCTCCAGGCTGAATGAAGCTATTTTTGCCTTCCTGGTGCTCAGAGATCCACTTGCCCCTTTGTTCACCCAGGCCCTCTAATCTCCACACTCCACACTCTTACACTGTGGACTTCTGATGGGAGCTAGAATTCAGTTGGCAGATCTGGTAGGTCTCATTTCTACTCATATTTTTTGTTTTGTTTTGTGAGGCAGAGTCTCCCTCTGTTGTCCTGGATAGAGTGCTGTAGTGTCATAGCTCACAGCAACCTCAAACTTCTAGGGTTGAGCAATCCTCTTGTAGCCTGTAGCCTCCCGAGTAGCTGGGACTACAGGCACCTGCCACAACACCGGGCTGTTTTTCTATTTTTAGTAGAGATATGGTCTTGCTCTTATTCAGGCTGGTTTCAAACTCCTGAGCTCAGGCAATCCACCTGCTTTGGCCACCCAGACTGCTAGGGTTACAGTTGTGAACCACCTTATTAATTTTTTTCATTCAACAAATCTCCAGATCCTGTTAGCACTGAATTGGCCACAGTGATTTCCTTGGCTCTCAACAATTTTCTCTTTCTTTTTCCACTGGAGAATAAGCTCCAGTCACTTCCCTGGAAGGCAGGAGTGTTTGTCCATTTTTCTTACTGATGTATCTAGAACAATGCTTTGCAGTCAGTAAACACTGGTTGATTGGATGAATGCATGAATTGCTTATCCCTGATACTGTCTCATACTTTGCCTTCTTAGCATTCAGCATCCATTCTCCTCTTCTTTGGTAACAGAACCTTGATTTTCTGATGGGAAAAATCTTTATCCCACTCTTGGACCTTGTGGTGTGGGTGGAGGCTAGATCCATGCCCGAGATTCAAGTCACTCAGACCTGATTCTAGGTCTGCTGTGGGAGCGCCTAGGAAGAGATGCTCTTGGGGTTTCTGGGGGTCACCACATAGTGACCACTTGCCTGGGTGTGGAGCCTAGACTGAGGAAAGCAGAAATCTCTGTGAATGAGTCCTGCTGGCAGTGTGTCCTCTAAGTCAGCTTCTGCCTGTATTAGCTTCCTAGAGCTACTCTAGCAAAGTGCCAGAAGCTGGTGTCTTAAATTACAGATATGTATACTTCCAGTTCTGGAGACTGGAAGTTTGAGGCCAAAGTGTTGGCAGGGCTTATTTTCTGGGGCTGCAAGGAAGAACCTGCTCCATGGCCTCGGCCAGCTCTCAGTGTCCTGCTGGCCGACTTTGGTTTTCCTTAGCTCACAAGCACTTCACTGCAGTGTCTGCCTTTGTCTTCACCTCACATGTTACCCACATGTATATCTTTGTCTAAACTTCTCTTTTTTATGAGAAGAGAAGGATATCAGGCATATTGGATTAGGGCCCACTCAGATGGGCCCTAATAATTTGTTTCCCTTTATAAAGACTTCATTTGAAAATAAGGCCACATTCACAGGTAGTGAGGATTGGGATTTCAGCATTTTTTTTGGGGGGGGGCACAGTTCAACCCACAACACTCTGTCTTGCAGCTGAGGGCCTTACATGCTTAATGTTTTAGTTCTGCATAGCAAGTCCTACATTTTTCAGGAAGCCATTTAAATTAAGGCAGGAATTTCCATTTCTTTCCATACAATTTTTCCATTGGCTAGAAACAAAACAAATTGGATCCTGGGGGAAGAAGGCAGCATTGTATATTTCTTTTTTTTTTTTCTTTATACATATACATGTGTTTATTTATTTTTTTTAATTGAATCATAGCTGTGTATATTAGTTCAATCATAGGGTACAGTGTGCAGGCCTCACATACAATCTGAAATATTTTCATCTGCCTGTTCGACATAACGTTCATGAGATTTTCTCGTTTACTGTGTGAAAACATTTGTGTTCTGCATATAGTAGGTTTCTCCTGACCCTTCAAAGATGCACTCACCCTTTATCCTCTCTCCCTCCACCTTCTCCCTCCCCTTCCCTCCCTCTCCGCTTTCCCCGTCTTCTTGTGAAATAGTTGGGTTGTAGCCTTCACATGAAAGATATAAATTTGCTTCATATTAGGGTTGTATACATTAGATACTTTTTCTTCCATTCTTGAGATACTTTGCTAAGGAGAATGTGTTCCAGCTCCATCCATGTAAATATGAAAGAGGAAAAGTCACATCTTTCTTTGAAGCTGCATAATATTCCATGGTATACATGTACCACATTTTATTAATCCATTTGTGTATTGATGGGCACTTGGGCTTCTTCCATGACTTAGCAATTATGGAATTGGGCTGCAATAAACAATCTTTGTTGTAATGTGATTTTTGATCTTCTGGGTATATACCAAGTAAAGGAATTATAGGGTCAAATGGCAAGTCTATTTTTAGATCTCTGAGTATTCTCCAAACGTCTTTCCAAAAAGGATGTATTAGTTTGCATTCCCACCAGCAGTGTAGAAGTGTTCCCTTCTCTCCATATCCACGCCAACATCTCTGGTTTTGGGATTTCGTCATGTAGGCTAATCTTACTGGAGTTAGATGATATCTCAAGGTAGTTTTGATTTGCATTTCTCTGATGATTAAGGATATTGAGCATTTTTTCATGTGTCTATAGGCCATGAGCCTGTCTTCTTTAGAGAAGTTTCTCTTCAGATCTTTTGCCCATCCTCAGATGGGATTGCTTGTTCTTTTCTTGCTAATATGTTGGAGTTCTGTGTAGATTCTGGTTATTAAATCTTTGTCAGAGGCATAACCTGCAAATATTCTCTCCCATTCTGAGGGCTGTCTACTTGCTATACTTACTGTGTTCTTGGTCATGCAGAAGCTTTTTAGTTTCATCAGATCCCAGTAGTGTATTTTTGATACTGCTTCCATTGCTGTGGGGGTCCTCCTCATAAAGAATTCGCCCAGGCCAATTCTTTCAAGAGTGTTCCCTGCACTTTCTTCTAGTATTTTTATAGTTTCATGTCTTAAGTTTAAATCTTTAATCCAGTGTGAGTCTATCTTTGTTAGTGGTGAAAGGTGTGGGTTCAATTTCAGTCTTCTACAGGACGCCAGCCAGGTTTCCCAGCACCATTTGTTAAATAGGGAGTGTTTTCCCCACTGAATGTTTTTAATTGGCTTGTTGAAGATCAAATAGCGGTAAGTAGTTGGGTTCATCTCTTGGTTCGCTATTCTGTTCCAAACATCTACCTCTCTGTTTTTGTGCCAGTACCATGCTGTTTTTATCACTATCGACTTACAGTACAGTCTCAAGTCTGGTAGCATGATTCCTCCTGCTTTGTTTTTATTTCTAAATAATGTCTTGGCTATTCGAGGTTTTTTCTGATTTCATATAAAATGAATTATTATTTTTCAAAGTCTTTAAAATATGACAATGGAGCTTTAATAGGAATTGTGTTAAAATTGTATATTGCTTTGGGGAGTATGGACATTTTAACAATATTGATTCTTCCCAGCCATGAGCATGGTATGTTTTTCCATTTGTTGACGTGTTCAGCGATTTCTTTTCTTAGAGGTTAATAGTTCTCTTTATAGAGATCTTTCACTTCCTTTGTTAGGTAAACTCCCAAATATTTCATCTTCTTTGGCACTACTTTGAAAGGAATGGAATCTTTGACTGTTTTTTGGCTTGATTGTTGTTAGTGTATATAAAGGCTACTGATTTATGGAGTGTTGATTTTGTAGCCTGATACATTGCTGTATTCCTTGATCACTTCTAAGAGTTTTATAGTAGAAACCCTAGTGTTTTCCAGATATACAATCATGTCATCTGTGAAGAGTGAAAGTTTAATCTCTTCTGACCCTATGTGGATACCCTTGATTGCCTTTTATTCCCTAATTGCAGTGGCTAAAACTTCCATTAAAATGTTAAAGAGCAATGGAGACAATGGGCAACCTTGCCTGGTTCCGGATCTAAGTGGGAATGATTTCACTTTAACTCTATTCAATACAATATTGGCTGTGGGTTTGCTATAGATGGCCTCTATCAGTTTAAGAAATGTCCCCTCTATACCCATTTTCTTTAGTGTTCTGATCATGAAGGGATGCTGTATATTGTCAAAGGCTTTTTCTGCATCAATTGAGAGAATCATGTGGTCTTTATTTTTTAATTTGTTTACGTGCTGGATTACATTTATAGATTTACATATATTGAACCGGCCTTGAGATCCTGGGATAAAGCCTACTTGGTCATGATGTATTATTTGTTTGATGTATTGCTGGATTCTGTTTGCTAGGATCTTATTAAATATTTTTGCATCAATATTCATTAGTGATATTGGTGTATAATTTTCTTTTCTTGTAGGGTTTGTTCCTGGTTTGGGGATCAAGGTGATGTTTGCTTCATAGAATGTGTTGGGTAGTATTCCTTCTTTTTCTATATTTTGGAAAAGGTTTAGTAATATAGGTACTAGTTCTCCTTTAAAGGTTTGGTAGAATTCTGACGTGAAGCCATCTGGTCCTGGGCTTTTCATTTTAGGGAGATTTTGTATAGTTGATGCTATTTCAGAACTTGATATTGACCTGTTCAACTTTTCCACTTCATTCTGGCTAAGTCTTAGAAGGTGATGTGCTTCCAAGTATTGGTCGATTTTGTTCAGATTTTCATATTTCTGAGAGTAAAGTTTCTTGTAATATTCATTAAGGATATTTTGAATTTCTGAGGAGTCTGTTGTTATTTTGTCTTTACCATTTCTGATTGATGAGATTAGAGATTTTACTCTCTTTTTCCTGGTTAGGTTAGCTAAAGGTTTATCTATTTTATTGACCTTTTCAAAAAACCAACTTTTTGATTTATTGATCTGTTGTATAATTCTTTTGTTTTCAATTTCATTTAATTCTGCTGTAACTTTGGTTATCTCTTTTCTTCTGCTGGGTTTGGGATTGGAATGCTCTTCCTTTTCCAGTTGTTTAAGATGTTCCATTACGTTGTTAACTTCCTCTCTTTCTGTTTTCTTGAAGAATGCTTGCAGTGCTATAAATTTTCCTCTAAGGACTGCCTTTGCAGTATCCCAGAGGTTCTGATAATTTGTGTCATTTTGTTCCAAAAATTTGGAAATTTCCTGCTTAATCTCATCAATGACTTCAGCATGAGGTTGTTAAGCTTCCATGTTTTTGTTTGAGTATGCAGATTCTTGTTGTTATTGACTTCAACTTTTATTCCATAATGGTCTGAGAAGATGCAAGGGATAATTTCTATTTTTTAAAATTTGCTGAGGTTACACTTGTGACCTAGGATGTGATCGATTTTGGAGTATGATCCATGGGCTGATGAGAAGAATGTGTATTCAGTTTTGTTGGGATGAAATGTTCTGTAGATGTCTGTTAAGTCCAAACGTTGGATGGTTAAGTTTAAATCTATAATTTCTTTGCTTAGCTTCTTTTTTGGAGAATCTTTCCAACACTGTTAGAGCAGTGTTAAAGTCTCTGACTACTATGGTGCTGGAAGAGATCAAGTTGTTCATGTCTGTTAGAGTTTCTCTTATAAATTGAGGCGTATTCTGGTTGGGTGCATAAATATTAATAATTGAAAGCTCATCATTTTGAGTATACCTTTAACAAATATAAAATGTCCATCCTTATCTTTACTCACTTTGGTTGGTTTAAAACCTATTGTATCTACGAATAAGATTACAACACCTGCTTTTTTCTGTGTTCCATTTGCCTGGAATATAGATGACCATCCCTTCACCTTGAGTCTACATTTATCTTTTAAGGTAAGATGAGATTCTCATATGCAGAAGATACTGGTTTAAGTTTTTGTATCCAGTCAGCCAACCTGTCTCTCTTTAGAGGACAATTTAAATCATTCACATTAATTGAAAATAATGATAAGCCACTCGGATGTTGAGTAGATATTTTGGGTCCTTTGCCATTGTAGAGTTTAGTATGTGGTCGAAAGTTTCTGCTTGAGTTTACTTTTATGGTGGAGGTTTGTGCTGGTCGTTATGGAGGATAGGTCGGAGAATATCCTGGAGAGCTGGTTTAGTTATGTCAAATTTCTTCAACATATGAATGTTGTTAAAGTATTTAATTTCTCCATCATAAATGAAACTCAGTTTGGCTGGATAAAGGATCCTGGGTTGGAAGTTATTTTGTTTTAGGAGGTTAAAGGTTGATGCCCACTCCCTTCTAACTAGAAAGGTTTGAGCAGAGAGATCTGCAGTTATTCTAATATTCTTCCCCTTGTAAGTAATGGATTTCTTGCATCTGGCTGCCTTTAGAATCTTCTCCTTCATGTTAACTTTAGTGAAGTTAACTATGATGTGCCTGGGGGTTGTCTTATTCAGGTTGAGTTGTGCTGGGGTTCTGAAACTGTCTGCTGTCTGAATTTCAGAGTCTCTAGGTATGTCTGGAAAATTCTTTTTCATAATCTCAAGAGGAAGGGACTCTGTCTTGTGAAGCCAGTTCATCGCTTTCAGGTATCCCTATAAGACAAATATTGGTTTTCTTTGAGTTATCACAGAGCTCTCTGAGAGAATGATCTGTTTTTGCCTTCCATTTCTCTACCTCTTTGAGCATTTGGGAGCATTCAAAGTCTCTGTCTTTGGTGTCAGAAATCCTTTCTTCTGCTTGCTCTATTCTGTTACTGAGGGCTTCTACTGTATTTCTCAGATCTTTGAGGGCTGCAACTTCTTCTCAGTGTGTCGAAATCTTTGGTCATTTTGTCTTTGAATTGGTTGAATTCTTGAGACATCTTCTGAATCAATCCTGCTATTTCTACCTCCACCTTTGTTTCCATTTTGTTGATCTTGTTGGCAATCCAGATTCTAAATTCAATTTCAGACATCTCCGCTATCTGTTTGTCGATGGGATCCTTTGGATTGGATAGTTGGTCATTCTTTGGGGAAGTTGCACTGTTCTGTTTATTCATGTTGCCAGAGTTTTTCCAGTGATTCCGCCCCATGATTGTTTTTCAGTTTTTAGCTAGATGAGCAGGTTAGTGAAATTGTACTGGAAACTTCTACAGTTGTGGTTGACCAGCCCTCCACCTAGGAACTGGGACTGGTGACTGCAGCTTTTCCTCTACAATTTTACAAAGTACCTGTACAGTACTACAGTCTGTGACCTAGAGGCCTACTTAGTATAGTGGGGGTAGGTGGCTGTCTTGTATCCAGCTGATCTCTGTCAAATCCTAGTGATTCCATGACCCTGGAGTGCAGCCTTAGGTTCAGTGAAATACAAGCACCTAGGACATTCCTTCTCCCACCAGTAGTATCTGGAAGAGGACAATCAAACCTTCTCACTACAGAAAAACCTGGGGCCCACCTGGAGGGTCCTTGGATAATTTGTACAGTTCAAGTGTTCCAGACCAATTGTCCCAGACAGCCCCCCACTCTCTAGCTGGAAAGTTCAAGAGGTTTCCAGCAACTAGATGTTAGGGGCTATTGGCAGCTCAAGTGTGATTTGAGCGCCTTTGGAGCTCCGAGGAGTCAGATATGCCTGTCCAGTAGGAGGTTTACAGCCAGGGAATTGGTGCCTCTTACCTCACCTTGGTTGTCCTTCGCCACCAGATTTTGGTCACCCCAGTCTCTGGTAGTCTCTCTGGCAGATTTTGTTAACACATTCTCTGTGTCCCTGTTCTGCCCAAAAAGCAAATGGGCAAATGCGCCTGCCAGAGTCAAAATGAGGTTGTTGCCTCCTCCTTGTGGTTACCACAGTCTACCACCATCCAGCAGGGGAGGCTGGGGTCTGTCTGCCTCGGGTGCTCAGTGGCAGCTGAAGAAAGTTCCACCTGAGCTAGGTCCAAACCTGAGGATATCCAGACAGCAAAAGAATTTCTCTGGGGAAAAGATGTTCACCATTTCGGACAATTCAAAATGTCTGTTTCCTGGCAGGATCCCCTCCCTTCAATTCTCCCTTGGGCTGCCTAGTCCTCTATGACTCCAAGCTGCACCCCTTTCCGGTAGCCAAACTCTGGAATCCACACTTCAATGAAATTGTCATCAATTAGGTTATCTGAGTTGCGAACTGCTGTCCTCCCTGTGGGAGGGGCCGGCTGCTGCATCTCCTCCGGTTTTGAGCTATACCTCAAGTACCAATCCACCAATTCACTGTGCTTCTGCAGCTGTCCATCCACACCAATAATTCACATGGGGAAAGATCCAGAGCTCCCTCCCTCTCACCTGGTGTCCTGAGAGAGATAGTCTATGTGACTGTCTCCACTGCCATCTTGCTCCATCCCCCCCACATGTGTTTATTTGGTTTCCACTTTTTGCCTTCACAAAATTAAAAAGACTTAAAATTTAATAACAATAACAATGTTTAAGGTAAGGACTAGAAACAAAAATCTCATAAAGAATGAACAAAGATAAATACATTTAGAAAAGAAATCAGACAATT
>CAUYON010135310.1:0-36388 GCA_963573935.1 Arctocebus calabarensis | reverse complement strand
TTCACCCCCACCGTGTCAATAATTGTCATTAATTGTCCTCATATCAAACTTGAGTACATGGGATTCATGCTTCTCCATTCTTGAGATGCTTTACTAAGAATAATGTGTTCCACTTCCATCTAGGTTAGTACAAAGGCTGTAAAGTCTCCCTTTTTTTTAATGGCTGAATAGTATTCCATAGTGTACATATACCATAGCTTGTTAATCCATTCCTGGATTGGTGGGCATTTAGGTTGTTTCCACATTCTGGCGATCGTAAATTGAGCTGCAATAAACAGTCTAGTGCAAGTGTCCTTATGATACAAGGACTTTTTCCCTTCTGGGTAGATGCCTAGTAATGGGATTGCAGGATCAAATGGGAGGCAGTATGACCTCATCTTAATCAATTACATCTGCAAAGACCCTATTTGCAAATAAGGTCACATTTACAATCACTAGGGGTGAAGATTTCAACGTGTCTTTTTTGAGGACACAATTCAACCCACAGAAATAACTCTAACAGAAATGCATGCACCTGTGCTTTTTAAGAGATGTGTATGAATCCATCCTGGGCCCCCCAAACAACAATGACGGCTGTAACCAAAAAATGGCCAGGCGTTGTGGTGGGCACCTTTGGTCCCAGCTCCTTGGGAGGCAGAGGCAGGAGACTCGCTGAGCCCAGGAATTGGAGGTTGCTGTGGGCTGTGATGCCACAGCACTCTATCCAGGGTGACAGCTTGAGGCTCTGTCTCAAAAAAAAAAAAAAAAAAGAGAGATGTGGAATACATGACAACATTATTTGTTACAGGCCCAGTCTGGTAACAATTCTTATGTTACCAGGGGATTTGTGGTACAGTCATACAATAAAATACTATGCAAGAAATAAAAGGAATGAGTTATAGCTCTGCCCCAAAATGTGTATCTCACAATCATGATCAAGCTACAGAAACTAGATGGAATGATACATGCTGTATGATGCCATTCATTAAAAGGTTAAGAAGGAAGGAATAACTATGCTTGACTATGTGGAATGCATGCAACAATGATTAAACTAAAAAGAACCTGGGAAGAAAATGACTACCATACAAGTCAGGATAGTGATTTCCTCTGGAGGAACAGAAGGGGTGGTATTTGGGACGGGGCATGAGAAAGGCTACAGGACTTTGTGATAAATCATTGAATCAAATGCTCTTATTTTATTTAGTTTGTTTCTCTGTATGTGCCTTATTTCCCACATGTGTATGCACACACACATATGTTTTTAAGAAAAGAAACCAAAGAGAAAAGAAAAGAAAAGAAAGACTCCAGAAGGTTAGTAGAATTGAGGCCATCTGGGTTACATTTATTTTATAACCAAATGAGCCAAACCAAAGCAAGTATCATTACATTTGTTAGAAACAACATATTGGTCTCAGTTCCATTGAATAACCCGGATGAGTGTGGCCCTTCCTTCCGCGTCTCCTGAATACAGTTTTGAAAATGTTGATTTACTCAATAATACATGTTTGTGACCCCACACTGTGGCCGACACTGTGATGAGTGTTCCTCTGAGCCCTGTTTTCTGGAGTTCAGAAGACAGACAATTTGGGTTCGAACAACTACTGTTCTCAAAGTTCTGCATGGTGAGCACCTCCTCCCTCACACCACCTCCACCTTGGCCCACACTCTAGCGGAAATGATGAAAACGTGTGAAATACTAGGTATTAAAACTGGATGCACGTCTTCAAAAAATATCCTGGCCATCTGAGAACAGGGTGATAAAAGCTGTTGGAAAATCTGTGGCAGCCTGAGGTAGGGAGTTGATGTGCATGTTCTCTGAATATTTAAGTTTAGATAAGTAGCCGAAATCTTATTGCTTGAAAGCTACCGAAAAGCTGACCATGTCAGTTCCCCACATCCCTCCTTTCTTTAGGAATACAGATATCATCAAATTTCAGTCATTTACCGCTATTAACAGAAGAGCACACAAAGAAGAAATTTAAGGAGAAATTTATTGTTTCCTAAACTTTTATTATTTTCCATGCCTAGCATGAAATTCATTGCATATGATGTTGCAATCTTCTTTAATTGTGTGTTCAGGACTAATGCATCTGTAGAATGTGGTAAAAGTAAATTTCCAGGAGTTGGACTTGCCCAGTCCTAAGTAAATCCATGTTCAAGTAGTAACGTGCCAAGCCAGCTGAGTCCAATCAACTTGTCTTCCTAGGCTTTGTCTCTGTTGGGAAGCCATGAACTTCAGGAAGGCAGGGGCCCTGTTTTTTTTTCTTCACCAAGGTACACTTAGTTCTTCAGAGCTTTAGGCATTCAGGAAACACCAAAGTTTGTTGATTGAGAAAATATATGAGCAAATACTTGATGAAACAAATGTTTCCTTAGAATAAGGAATGATATTCCAGAAGGACTCTGTCTTAAGTTGAATATAAATCAAAACTCAAACAAAACAGAAAAGCTTCTGACCTTTGGGTTTTTCATTCATTCAATTGACTATTTTTATTGGATGCCTATGTAGACCATAGGGTTATGACAACAAGTATGAGAAAATAAAGGAGTAGGAGGTGTTGGGAGGATATATATATATATATTTTTCCAGACAGAGTCTCACTCTGTCACCTTGGGTAGAGTGTCAGAGAGTCGTCATAGCTCACAGCAACTTCAAACTCTTGGCGTAAGGGATCCTCTTGCCTCAGCCTCCCTAGTAGCTGGGACTACAGGTGCCAGCCACAATGCCTGGAAAGTTTTTCTATTTTTAATAGAGAGAGGTCTCACTCTAGCTCAGGTTGGTCTCAAACTCATGAGCTGAAGCAATCCACCCACCTCAGCCTCCTGGAGTACTAGGATTCTAGTTATGAGCCATCATGCCAAGCCAGAGGACAATTTTAAATAGAGTGATCAAAGAAGTCTTCATAGCCTAGCTTGGTGGCTCACAGCTATAATTCTAGTATCCTGGGAGGCCAGGGTGGGGGTGTGTGGATCACTTGATCTCACGAGTTCGAGACCAGCCTGAGCAAGAGTGAGACTGGTCTCTACTGAAAAAATGGAAAACTGAGATAAGAGGATCACTTTAGTCCAAGAGCTTGAGGTTGCTGTGAGCTATGAGGCCACACACTCTACCAAGGGTGACAAAGTGAGACTCTGTCTTAAAAAAAAAAAAAAAGGAAGTCCTCACAGAGAAAGTTTCCATAAAAATCTGAAAGAGATGAGGGAGCGAGCCATGGCTATATCTGGCACAATGGTATTTTAAGCAAGAGAATAACTTGTACAATGGCTCTGAAACAGAGAGTCTTGGGAGAAATCAAGAAGAATCAAGGGTCTGGGCAAAGAGAAAGGAGAGAGCAGAAGAAAGTGAGGTCAGAGCAGTAACTGTCCCAGTTCAGGTAGATTGACAAGGGTGTCCAACCTGTGGCCCTGGGCTGCATGCTGATTTTGTGAGAACTTGCTTATCCGTGATGTTGGATATCATAAAAAGTGTGCGTGGAGCTTGTTTTGCCTTATCAGCTTTCATTAGTGTTTGTGTATTTAATGTGTGGCTCAAGATAACTCATTTTCCAATGTGCAGTAGAAAACAAAAAAAAAAGGTTGGACATCCCAGTGTAGGGCTTTATAAGAAATTGGTCTTTACTAACAGTGGGATAAAAATCCACTGGATGGGCTCGGTGCCTGTAGCTCAGCGGATAGGGCACCAGCCACATACACCAGAGCTGGCGGTTTCCAACCCAGCCCAGACCTGCCAAACGACAATGACTACAAGCCAAAAAAATAGCTGGGCGTTGTGGTGGGTGCCTGTAGTCCCAGTTACTTGGGAGACTGAGGCAAGAGAATCATTTAAGCCCAAGAGTTGGAGGTTGCTGTGAGTTGTGACGCCACAGCACTCTACCAAGGGCGACATAGTAAGACTCTGTTTAAAAAAAAAAAATCTGCTGGTTGATTTTCAGCAAAATAATGATGTGATCTGATTTGCCTTTTAACAGGATCACTTTGACAGCCAAATTGAAAGTAGAAGGATCACAGTAGAAATATATGGAGGCAGAACTGGTAAAAATTCTAATCATTAGATACATGACATTTTAAGTAGAGGATTCAGTTTTCACTAAGACCAGGTCAAAATGGAAGTTGCTTCCATTCAGTTCTATGGTTGATGATAGAGTAGATATAATTACACAATAGATATTTTCTTATATTTTGGTGAAAATATGTATTTGGTAATGCATGATATGTGCTACTGTAACTGCAATTAGAAAAGATGTTTAAGAATGTTTAATGAAATGAGTGAGAAATCACACAGTGCTATTTGGAATGTTTTTGAAGAGTACCATTTGTCATCTTTAAATGTATTTCTTAAAGAACTAAGAAATTGAGATAAACATTAATGGAATATGAAGCAAAAAACAATAAAGATGAACAGTGAAATCAATAGAAGTTATTTTGATGCTTAGAAGTGAATTGTAACAAATTTTCTAGATTATACTGAAAAATAATTTATTAAGATAAAAGGATAAAGTTAAAATAGAAATTATATAGCTGAGTGTGGTGATGCATATCTGTGGTTCCAGCTACTTGAGCGGCTGAAACAGGAGGATCACTTGAGCCCAGGACTTTGACATTGCTGTGAGCTGTCCGTACTCAAGTCTGGGTAACAAAGTAAGACCATATCTCCAGAAAAATACATAAAATGAAATGAAATACAATAAAATAGAAGTTATAAACATGATAATCCAGTATATTTGACAATCCCATTAATGAAGTAAAATAATTGAGCAAACACATTGCTAATTTCAAAAAATATTGATGGTAATTAAGATAACATAAAACTCAAAAGATTCCAATACACTAAGATTTTTTTTTTTTTTTGGCCAGGGCTGGGTTTGAACCCACCACCTCTGGCATATGGGGCCAGTGCCCTACTCCTTTGAGCCACAGGTGCCACTCTACATTAAGATATTGTCAAAGCCTGGTGAATGAATATTATCAACTCAGAAAAATATTTAGGTTCAATCACTGAACAGAAAAGCTTAAAGTATCCTAAGCAACAGAGTGAGATTCTGTCTCAAAAAAAGAAAGAAAACTCTTATAGCTCATATGTGAAAGAAACTTGACGTGTGACATATGCCATCACTTAGAAAACCTTATGACATTACTAATAAATAGTTGTGAAGCAAGAAAGAAATTTTTATAAACTAGCACTATTAAAAACCTAGTTTTCACAATCATGCTAAAAGAAAGAACCAATTTTTAAAAAAAATTTTGTTATAAAAGATGACACAAGGTGTTTGTACTCTACAATGGTAGGAACAAGTATTACAAAGCTTGTAGTTAATTAGTAAAAATACCATGTTATTTTTCTCGATTTTGTGATATTTACAGTTCTTTGTGGTCTTTTAAAATTTATTTTTTATTTTATTTTATTTTTTGTAGAGACAGAGTCTTTATCGCCCTCGGGAGAGTGCCGTGGTGTCACACAGCTCACAGCAACCTCCAACTCCTGGGCTTAGGCGATTCTCTTGCCTCAGCCTCCCGAGTAGCTGGGACTACGGGTGCCTGCCACCATGCCTGGCTCTTTTTCTTTTACTTTTTTTTTGAGACAGAGCCTCAAGCTGTCACCCTGGGTAGAGTGTCGTGGCATTACAGCTCACAGCAACCTCCAATTCCCGGGCTCAAGCGAGTCTCCTGCCTCTGCCTCCCAAGCAGCTGGGACTACAGGCGCCCGACACAACGCCCAGCCCTTTTTTGGTTGCAGCCATCATTGTTGTTTTTGGCAGGCCCAGGCTGGATTCGAACCCGCCAGCTCAGGTGTACGTAGCTGGCGCCTTAGCCCACTGAGCCACAGGCACCGTCTGGCTCTTTTTCTGTTTTGCAATTCGGCCGAGACCGGATTTGAATTTAGATGTAGTGGTGATTCTTTTTCTTATCCTAATAAATATTTATTTTTATGCCTAATTTTTATGCTTTTTTTTCCCTTTTAAAATAGAGGCCCCTGAATTATATAAGCCTCAGGTCTCTAAAATCTGCATTCACCTGATCAACAGGTTGATTCATGCAATCCAAGTCGATGTGGAGAGGCAGTTTAGATATACAAATCTGAAGTTCAGTCCAAGCTGGAGCAACAAATTTGTGACTGCATCTAGAAGGTATTTAAAGCCATAAGTCTCAGGATCCTAAACAATTTTTCCTTCACGGGTCCCTACCTCCATCAATAAAATAATAATACATGTGTATAAATTAGTCTATTACTATATGTACATATATACACATACATAGACTGTTCTGACTTTTGATGATTCAGCTAAAATTTTTCAACTTTGTGATAGTGTGAAAGGTTTACACATTTAGTAGAAACTGTACTTTGAGTTCTTTCCCAGGCTAATCCTATGCAGTACGATACTGTCCCAGTCAGCCACAAGATGACGAGAGTAACAAATGATATTATCCTCCACAGTGCACTGTAGTCAACAAATTGCATGAGATAATCAACACTTTATTCTAAAATAGACACTGTCTTAGATAATTTTGTCCAACTGTTGGCTAAGGTGTGTTCTGGGCATGTTTAAGGTAGTCTAGGCTATGCTATATGTTTGAGTTGGGTGTATAAAATGCATTTTTGAATATGAATTTTTAATGTAAATGTTGAAAATCAGAGCATAAGCCTATCATAAGTCTCAAAGGGCATCTGGACTTACAAAGACTTGATTTACAATGTTTCAACTTTAAGATGGGTTTATCTGGGTATTTAGGGGGGTTTCTGGAGATGGTTTTACTCTGTTGCCCCAGACTAAAGTGATGGGGTATCATTCACAGCAGCCTCAAACTCCTGTGTTCAAGTGATCCTTCTCCCTCAGATTCTTGAGTAGCTGGGACTACAGGTGCCTGCCCCAATTCCTGGCTATTTTTTTTCCTGCTTTTAATAGAGACAGGGGTCTCACTTTTGCTCAGGCTGGTATCCAACTCCTGAGTTTAAGGAATCCTCCAGCCTCAGCCTCTCAGTGTGCTGGAATTAGAGCACTGGCCTTATCTGGGTAGTAAATGCATTTCTGACCTATGATATTTTCAACTTAGAATGGGTTTATCAGGACATAACTGTCATAAGTCAAGAAGAATGCATGTGTGTATAAAGATGAATACAATCTAAGCTAGATTCACCATTATCATACTCATTTTTTTCTTCCCACCATAAAAAAACCAAAACATTTTCATGGGTCTCTAAAAGTATCATGGGTTTTAGCAACAGTGCCCACCATGCCTAATGAATACACTGGCCATAACGTTAGATGAAATATCCAAGGAAATGTGTGTGAGTAGAAAGAAAAGATCCAACCACTGAGTCCTGGAGCATTCCAGCATTTAGAGCTCAGGAAGACATAGAGTGAGAATAAAAGGGTTTTTTGTTTTTTTTTTTTTTGAGACAGAGCCTCAAGCTTTCGCCCTGGGTAGAGTGCCGTGGCATTACAGCTCACAGCAACCTCCAACTCTTGGGCTTAAGAGATTCTCCTGCCTCCGCCTCCCAAGTAGCTGGGACTACAGGCACCTGCCACAATGCCCGGCTAGTTTTTGGTTGCAACCATCATTATTGTTTGGCAGGCCCGGGCTGGATTTGAACCCGCCAGCTCAGGTGTATGTGTTCTAAACCCACTCTGGTCCATAAGTGACACCCCCTCCCTTCACATCCATAGTTCTACAACTAAAGGTCAACAATTTTTGACCTAAGAACCTCTTCTCAAAACCTGCCAGCTCCTGAGCTTCATGGCCCCCTACACACTGTGTATGGGGGCCACAGGAGGCTTTCAGAGGATTGTGCCTTATGAATAAACAAGGGAACAGTAGGAGGTGCCAGTGGGTAGGAGATAAACCAGGGAAACATAGCATCCTGGAAACCAAGTGAGGAAGGCTTTCGAGGAAGGTAGTGATTGACTGTGTCCAGTGCCACAAGATAAGGGAAGGGAAATGAGCACAGAGAAAGAACCATGTGGCTTATTAGTGTGCAGGCCCTGGTTACTTTAGCAAGAGGAGTCCTGATGGAGTAAGGGAGGCAAAAGTCTATCTGGGCTGGGTCCAAAGAAGGCACTGAACACACACAGTTCTTTTGAGGAGTTTCCTATAAAAGGGAGAAAAGTGGGACAGGAACTGTGGGCGAAGTGGAGTCAAGAAAGTTTTCTGCAGTGTTTAAGATGAGAGACATTATAGAACATTTGTTTCTTTGCTCATAGGAAAGATCCAGTAGAGAGAAAAAGTTCTTGGGGGGAGAGAGAGAGACAATGAGTCAGGGAGACACAGAGAAACAGAGAGTATGAATGAGGGTGGAGGAGTGCCTGAGTGGTGTCCTTGAGCCGGGAGAAGAGGTGGGTCCAGGGCTGACCTCTGTTAACAGCATAGACAGGTGTTTGGTAGTAATGAGAAAAGGAAGAGTCCTGATGCAGGTGGGTTATGGGGGCTTGTGGACGTTCTTCTTTTATTGCTTCTATTTTCTCTTTCAAATAGCCATTTAGGTAACTGGTTGTGGAGATAGAGTATAATTGATGGGCAGCATTAAAAGTCCACTTGAGGTGAGAGATCAGTCAGCAGGGGGAAACTTACATGTAGCTAATGAAACTTAGGCCTCAGGGCCTCTCACTGGCATGGATCTTTTCAAAGCCCTGGCTGGGAAGTTCCTAGCAGTTTTGCATTTGTAATTTTCCATTATTTTTTTCTTAAAGAGGGCCCCCTGAAGACATTAGCTTCAGGCCCACAAACTGTGCATCAGTCTCTGCCTGTCAGGGTGTGTGTGTATGTGTATGTGTGTGCATATGTTTCTAACTGCAGCTGGCTGTGAAGGTGCATGTGTAGAATTGGGGAGGTATTGGATTCAACCTTCATTATGGTTTTTCCAGGTGAGGAAAAAAACAAAAATCCAGCGAAGGACAAAGGAGTTGAGGGAGCATGTAAAAAAGTCATTGTAAGAAGTAATGATACCATTTCAAATGGGTTAAAAGAGCAATGAGGACATATGGATGGGGGAATGGTAATTTTGAACAGTGAAAGATGATAGAAAAAAATGACCTTTAGGCCTTAGGATGGATTGTTGGAGCTGAAGTGCCAGACAGAGAGAATGAGAGTGTCAGAGAGCTAGAAAAATAGGAGGCAGGGGAAGGAGAAAGGAATACCTGAACTCGAGTTATGGTTTATTGGTAATCCTGAGGTCCAAGACCAATGCCATGGAAGTAAGTGGCTGAGGAAGGATGGGGGCTGAGCAACTAAATATACAAACAGATAAGGGTCAGACCCTCAGTGACAATAGATCTCTGACCCTCCTCATCATTTGCAGCAACCAATCAGCCTATGGGGGTCAGGACAGCGTCAATAATACCAGCATCCCTATTTTTTGCCTCCCTTTCAACTCAGGACCCACCAACCAGAAAAAGCCAAATGTGCTCCCCAAACCAATCACAAAGGATGCCTCACTGTGGTTAGCCTGCCTCCAGCTTCTCCATGTCAAGGATTTCTAATCAGAGAAGACCCAAAGCCTTTCCTTTTAGTTTCCTCTGTAAAGGTGCCTGTCTTTGAGTAGCTACCAAATGTAATGACTCATTCACTGACTTGCTATACTGCAACTCTTTATTTATTTCCACAAGGCAAGATCACTGAAGGGGAGGTGGTCAAGAATCTGAAGGTCGGGATGTTGGAAAGATCAAAGGTTTTGATCTTAAAGTCACCTAGGATTATGAAGGAGGAGAGGTGGGGGGATGACTTTTAAATATTGAAGAAACAAGGGGGAGTTGCCCAGGGTTCAGCATATGGTGGTAATAGTAAGGGACAGTGGACGATGAAGTAATGTCACAGGAGTCAAAGCTACGGCTCTTAAGGGAGATGAAAGGAGAATGGCTGGGAAGCAACAACAAGGAACAGGAAGGACCTGCCCCACCATTGACCAGCCCTGGTGATAGAAGGGATATGGGACATAAAACAGTTGTCTCTTGAGAGGACTTCAGGGGAGGCAGGGTCTTCAGGGAAGAGTCAGGTTTCACTGAGAGCCAGAGGGTGGAGACAGTCTTTAGAGAACCTTCAAGGGTTTAGGGGATATTACTTGTTATGACTAAGAATTCCAGATGGTAGATGGTTTTAGAAATTGAGGAGGTTATGATATGGGTTCAAAATGTACAGAACGTTCTGAGGATTACATATGGGGAAGGAGAAAGATGAACTGAGGGACCTAGGCTTCTAGAAATAATGGTCAAAAATAAAGACAAAGGGTACACTCGATTTGTTTTTGGTGTTCTGGAGTAGATGGTTGCAATGAACTCATGGGTTGAGATGGGGGAGAAAGAGATGGGACCTTGTGAAGTAGAATGATCTCTACTTTTTCAAGACTCCTTCTAGAAGTGTGGAGACCTGTAGAGGATGAGTTGTCCACTGAGCAAATGGGTTTTTGTTTTGACTCTAAAGGAGGAGGTGTGAAGGGTGTGAGAGGGTGATCTTACTCCAGATAAGTTTTCAAATGTTGGTATAAAATTTTTCCTTTTAAGATTGACTGAGCTGTCCCAAAATCTTACCAAGCAATCAGTACAGGGATTTAAATATTTGTTGAGTGAATGAATAAGTAAATGATAAAATTTCTGATACTAAATGTGATACTTGCTTGCAGTCTGAAGCATCTGCATTAGAATTCTTGGGCAGATATCTGCCAGTCTTCTACACAGTTAAAAGAACAACAAAACAAGAAGTAGTGTCCCGGTTCCCACCCTAGAATGAGGATAATTTTTATAAGTTCTAACACTGCAATTTTAGAGGTCTAATAATTTAAAGATCCAGACTGCATAAATCACAGGAGAGGAAATTTTAGAAGAGAAAAAGAAGGAAAGGCAGAGGTGAAGAACTAATTTTATTGGTGGTGGCAGGGGGAGTGCTAAAGGAAGATGATAAATTTTCAATATAAATTTGAAATAAGAGTCAGCATTGGTGGGGGAGGGGAGCAAGGTCAATAGGTATTTTCTCTGTTAAAAGAAAAATTTTAAGCAAACTAAATTTAGCAAAGTTTATTTAAGCAAAGAACAATTTATGTTTTGGGCAGTGCTCAGAACCCAAAGAGGTTCAGAAAGCTCAGCCGTAAGCTTGTATAGGCTGAATGGGAAAGTAAAGAAATTATTTGATTGGCTATACCTGGGCCTTTGCCTTACTTGGTTGGGTGTGATCTGATGGAAAGTCCCAAGTTAAAGGTTAGTTGGTGGTTTCTGATGGTTAAGATTAAGTTTTGTTTTTACTGTTTATGTTGATTTGGGCATTGTTCACATAGGAATCCATAGCCATGAAGCCATCTCAGCCTAATGGCCTCCTAATTAATTATTTTAGCAGCTCTAATTCCTTCCAGTCTGGGGCAAAGTTAGGGTACTAGCATCCAAATGCTACTAATAAGGAGAATTAGTTATTTCATTTGTTTTCATGATCTACCCTGTGGGGTCACCCAGCATCACCTAGGGCTCTCCTTGCAGTGAAAACCAGGATCAAATTCCTGGAGGTAGGAGACAGTCCTGGGAACGCCATCCAGAATGCCTCTTGGTCTCTGTTCTGGGCGTGATCCAAGCGTACACCCTGCTGCAGCTTCTGAGAAGGAACCACATTCCTTTTCCCAGTTAATGTGTAGAACCCTCAAGGCTACACTCATGAAATGATAGGTTAAAGAGACCTTAAAATATTTTTGGTCTAATTCCCTGCCTGATACGTGAGGTCCTTCAGAAAATGGCATTTCACTACAGAGTAACACAGCATTTACACCCGAGAGGCAGCCCATTCCATTTTGGTCCTTTTCCCTGAAAAGAATGTTCAGGATCGTTACACTGAAATCCCCGTGGTTTCTTTAGCAGAATTTCTGCCAAGATTTTGTAATCAATTTAACAAGATCAGTTGCCATCAGTTCTATGCCATAGGATGTCTCTCTGGTGACCAGAATTCAGAATATCTCTTTTGGAAACACCTGATTCAACCCTGATGCAGTCTTATGAATCAATTTTGTTCCTTTATGCATTATTTACATGTGCCCTTCTGTTACATCATTAATTAACTCATTCTTTCTATTGTCTGATCCAACAAACATTAAATAAGTTATAGAATGCCTATCGTGTATCGGGGTTACTTTGGTAGATGAACCAGAGAAGGTCCTGTTTTCTGGGATTTCATTGACTGGAGTGAGATAGGACCTAGGAAACAAGCTATAATTCCAAAGTGAGTCAAGTGCTGGGCTATGGGGCCTATCAGATGTATTAGAAGTTCATTGCCAAACCACCTAATCATTACCTAACCCCACCACATGAATTACCACATATAATATCAGGAATCAAGTGGAGTGTTTTTAAAGTACATGCTAGACCTGAAAGTAAGTGCCACTCACCTAGCATAAATTTTGGTGGGTCCCCCGTATTCATTGGTCATTTACTTATAGACCATCTGCAGTGGGGAAGCATGTGGGTGGGTTCCTCCTGAGTAGACAGATCCAGTGTTGGGCAGCCAGGGAAGGACTAAGAGGCTGGTATAGGTGGAAAGCTTAGGAGGTGGGTTTTAGTCCTGGGTACTTTTCATGGTTATCAAATATCAGAATCACCAGTCTTTCCCCTAATGAGTAAAGTCACTCTTATTTGTCACAGTGATAAAAGTTGCTGGGCTTCTGCTGAGAAAACAGAAACATTTTGTTTGTTTGTTTATCGATTAGTCAATAAAGGAGTAAGTTCAGAAACTTTAAGCATAGATATTTCAAAAAATATATACAGGGATGCATTCATTTCTTAATTTTTTGGAAGTGTGGGCAAATTGATTCAACAAGCCTAAGTGAAGATGGAAACAATTAGGAGGAAGACATTTTCTTAGGGCATTGTTACCTATTTTGAGACAAAAGTGATTACTAAATATATTTCCCAGATGTCAAAGCACATAAGTTAAGAGCCTCACTTCCCTGATAGGCTTGCTAGCCTCAGGCCATATTTGTAGTTTTTACATTTTCTTTTAGTTAAATAAATCTCTTCTGATAAAATAAAAAAAAAAACAAAAAACTTCTATAATCATATCCCATGTTATGGCTGAGGGAGGAGGAGGAGTCTAATTATAGAAATTGTATAAGAACTACTGCAGGAAGGGCTTGGGGGGAGGAAGGTGAATTAGCCGTTAATTTCAGCTTCTCATCTTCTTGCTTTGTGATTACTGGCAAGTTGCTGATACTCTCAGCAAATGGGGCAAAAAAGAGCCCCTTTGTCATGTCATAAGGTTGGTAACCGGCCAGCCATTCACTCAACAAATATTCATTGAGCACCTACTCTGAGGTTTCAAATCCTTAGGCAATGTTCTAAGTGTTGGGGATATAACAGTGAAAAAGATGTGCAGCAATCCCTGTTTACTTGGAACTTGCATAGTGCTGGGGATGGTAATAGACAATAAACATAAATACTAATAAGTACATTATATAGAAGATAAATGCTATGGAAAATGAAAGTAGGATAGGGTAAGAAGAAATTGGGAGGGCAGGGTGGAGGGCAAGGTGTGGCTATCTGGTTCCAGTGTTAACAGAGCAGTACAGGTCTGCCTTGTTAAGAATATGAGATTGGAGCCAACAGTTGAAGGAGGCAAAGGAATTACCTACCCACGTGGGCTGTCAGGAGAAGACATTCACAGGCAAAGGGAATGACCAGTGTAAAAGTCCACAGGTGGGAAGGTTCCTAGCATGTTTGGGGGTAAAGGAGGCAGTGCATCTAGCAGAGAATATAGAGAGGGGCAGGGTGTGGTGTCAGTGCCCCATCCTTCCCCATCAGAGGCAAGAGAAACTAGATAGGAGGCAGTGATGTAGTGAGAGGTGATGGCGAGCCAGGGGAAGGGGGAAGTTCTGAGAAGTGGTGGGATTCTAGATATATTCTGTATGCAGGGTCAGCACCATTTCCTGTTGGGTCAAATGTGGTACATGAGCACATTTATGGACAATGATATGGTATCAAATAAGAAATGCTTAGATCGAGATGCCTATTAGACACTGAAGTAGAAACATCAATAGACTGTTGCATACATGACTCTGGAGTGTCAGAGGGGGTTCCAGGATAAAGATATGAATGTGGGAGTCATCAGAGACCCACTAAAATATGTAGCAAGTTAATTTATTGAGATAGTAATTTGTATTTTATTGTCATTGTATGTTCCCTCTACATCCCCACTCTCACGACAAAAAAGGAAGCCTGGCCTCTGTTACCATTGGCCTCAGGGGGAGTTTTTGGTTGGCAATGGAAAATATGTGTTGCTCCAAGACAACCCTTGTCCAATTGTTTTTTCTCCAAAGGCCTTGAGTTTCTTTAACCCCACCCCCCACCTCAGAGGTATGTGTAGCAGTTAGGTGGTTTGCATTAAGCTCATCCTCCTTGTCACAGTTTAAGTGACCCAGAGCTTTATAAGTCAGCATATTAGCATTTCTCTAACCTCAGAGATGGGTCAGGGGTGGCTGAATTTGCCAGAAGCTTAAAACATTTGCTTGAGATTCCATGATACAAACTGATGTAGTCTGTCCTCTTGGACAGCTTTGTTTATGCTTATTGGACCTGAAACTGATATAACCGTTCCACCCAAGTGGGAAGTGTGCTTGAGGACTAAGAAGACTTGTGGGGGAATGCATAACAGAGAGAAAGCAGCAGAAACATGACATGTTAATTATCTAGTGCTATAGGCAAGTTATCCCAAAACTAAGTGGGTAAAACAGACAGTTATTAGTTCACACAGTCTCTTTGGATGGTGAATTTGGGAGTAGCATACTTGTGTGGTTCTGAGTCGGGTACTCTTAGCAATTCAGGCCAGATGTCTAATGGGACTGCTGTCATCTGAAGGTTTGCCTGGGGCTGGAGGATCTTTTATTAAGGTGGATCATTTATGGGGGTTCTGGGATGGCTGCTGGCAGAGTGCCTTGGGTCTTCTCAGTGGGGCTGCCTGAGTAGTTTCATGATGTGGTAGCTGGAGTCCACCAGAATTATTGATCTAAAAGAGAGGAAGAAGGAATTTTCATAACTGGTTCATGTTTAGTTTCCAGAATCACACACTTCTGTACATGCTATTCATTAGAAGACTGCTAAGTCCAGCCCGTAATTGAGGAGAGGGGAATTAGCCTTCATTTTTAGAAAGAGGTAAGTGTCAAAGAATTCACAGACTGTGTTTGATGCCCTCACATGTGGGACTAGAGCTCTTACACAATCATGCATGAAGCCTTTCCTGTCAGTAGGTGAGCTAATCACTTTTCTTATTTTTAAAGCCAATTTAAGCTGAGGTTTTTTGCTGAGTGTGTGTTTTTTGTCTTTGTTTTTGTTTTTGTTTTTACTACTGGTAGTGGAAAGCATCCTGATAGAGACAGACATAAAGTGAAGTAGTTGATCTGAGAGAGGACAAAACTCTCTAAAGCTGGAGGAGGTGATTCATTCTCAGAGAGTAAAGAAGAAATGATGACTCCTGCCTCCACAAAGATCTATGGGCCCAACCTTGGGACTTTTTTTTTTTTTTAATAAAATAATTCTGATGCTCTGACATCTAGTGCCCTGCTGACCCTGGAGAGCCTGCCTGCTCAGTGGTTAGCCAGTTCCTAGGGATAGGAAACAACTCACCCTTGAGAGAGCTTTTCAAATACAAACCAACCAATCTGGAACCCACACCCTAGTCACCTCCTTTGTTAGGCTTTACTTTCTAGACCACTCTTCATCCTCTCATCCTAATCCCTCCAGGGTCAGGTGGCAACAAGTAGGAATAGCTCTTCTCACCCAAAGCCTGCTGAAATAATTCAAACTAGCCAATTTTTTACTAGCCTATGTATCCTGAATTGCAGATTTCTTCCCACAGAAATCACAATCAAGGTTCTATGCTTTCTCCCTCTGTCTCCCCACCATCCTGTGCGGGTCCTTGCGGGCCCCTATGCGTGGTATGCCTCTCCTTTTGGAAACAGTGAGTAATAAACCATCTTTTCAATGACAACTATCTTTTTATCTTTTAGCCTTCTTATATTCAAAATTTTTATTAATAGACTATATATTAAATCAGGCACACAATTCATGGATTTTCTCATTTTAGGAACCATGGGGGCGAAGAGGAAGGTTGTATTAGCTGTAACTAGTATTAGCCCTTCCTGAATGTTCTGGACTATGTAAGACCCTAAGATAAAGGGGATGGAGGCTAGTAGAGGAAAAATCAGATGTAATATAATTTTAAGAAAGAAGATAACGTGATGTTTCTTTTCCTGAATGTGGTAATTTATAAATTACTGCCTTCTACATATTAGTTTTGTGTATTTAAGAATCTGTGATAATCCCAATAAGCAGTTACAACTATTCATTTATTGTCGTTGATTTTTGAAGTAATTTACAAAGATTTATTTTTAAAAATCTCTATTCCCTACCATCTCCCCCTTTGACCTCAGGACACATTTAAACACGGCGATGTGTGAAAGCACTTGGTGACAATCTCTTTTACACAGATGGTGCATGCCTCACCTCATCTACAAATTTGCCAAACATTTTGAGTCTTAATATTTTAGAGAAAAAAAATCCTACAACTCATTTTTATAAATTTAATCATGAGTTCACTTCACCGGTTATTTCAATTTAACCTTTTTGGCAACCTCCTGATTTCTCTAAAATCTACACCATGTCTGTTTAGTAAGTGAAAGGCTTTCATTTATTCTTTTGGATCTGTTGCTTTCTTTCCAAGTAGGAAGGAAGGCAATGCTCCTTCTTAGAAGCTTCATTCATCAACATTTGCCTAAGGTCTGACATTCTCAAGTATAGTCTCTCCTTTGTAGTTATTCTTATACCTTCCTTGTAGTGGTTCCCCAGGCCCTTTTGCTATCTGGGTCCCTATCTTCATGCTACCCTATCATCCTTAATAAATGAATATACATCTCGTATCACTGATGAGGTGTAAGATAACTTGAGGAGGGAGTTCCTTCAATCACTCTCAGATTCCAAATTCTCTTTATCTCTATGCTAAGTTCTTTCATTTTCCTTCAAATGTCAGCGGAAGAGATTGTGCCTTTGTCTTAAGCTAAACCATTCCTTTTGGTCCCTTGTGGGAAAAGAACTCCTACATTCATCACCATACATCCATTCATCCATCTAGTCAGCTACCCAACCCAACAACTAATTGATGAGCATTGTCTATTTGTAGAATTGGAGGATGTTTAAGACACTCTTCTTGCCTTTTTTGGAGACAGTGTCTCATTTCGTCACCCTTGGTAGAGTGCCATGGCGTCATAGCTCACAGCAACCCACAGCAACCTCAAACTCTTGGGCTCAAGCAATTCTCTTGCTTCAGCCTCTCCAGTAGCTGGGACTACAGGTGCCTGCCACAACGCCTGGCTATTTTTAGAGATAAGATCTCGCTCTGGCTCAGGCTGGTCTCAAACTCATGAGCTCAGGCAATCCACCCACCTTGACCTCTCAAAGTGCTAGGAGTACAGGCATTAGCTACTGCACCTGGCCTACTTTCCTTGCTTTTAAGGACTTGGGAACTAAGGCTAATTAATGGGCACACCAATAATTGAATAGCACAGAGGCGTTAATGGCTTACTATGGCATACAGTGATGTTTCCGTTTCTATTGCTACATAATAAGCAACCCCAAAACTTAGTGGCTTAAAATAATAATCTATTATTTCTTAGGATTTGGTAACCTGAGCTTGGCTTAGCTGGGAGATTCTTCTAATGTTTGTGTTTGCTGGAGCAGAAAGCCCAAGATAACTTCTTTTTTTTTTTTTTGTAGAGACAGAGTCTCACTTAATTGCTCTCGGTAGAGTGCCGTGGCTTCACGCAGCTCACAGCAACCTCCAACTCCTGGGCTTAGGCGATTCTCTTGCCTCAGACTCCTGAGCAGGTGGGCCAAGATAACTTCTTTACTTATATGTGTGTTGATTTATATGAGATGAGGGAAGGGCTGGGTACTGACGAGGCAGCCCTTATCCTCCATGCAACTTCTCCATGTGGCTTGTTTGGCCTTCTCATGGTATGGCTGTCTTGTGTCATCAGATTTCCTTTTGTCAACAGCTTTTAAAAAGGAAGACACAGAATCTGCTAGTATTCTTAAGGCCTAGGCTTGGAAGTTCCAGAATGTCAATTTCACCACATATTATCAAACCAGGTCACAAGTTCAGACCAGATTCAAGGGGAGGAAACACAGATTTTGTTCCTTGATGATTGGTATGTCCTGGGTGTATGGGAGAGAAGGAATTTATGGTAGGCATCTTTGGAGACTACCACAGGAAGAAAGGTTAGAGAAAACATCATAGAGAAGTGACTGATTGGCTGAGAAAAAATTGTCCACCCATTAACTCACTGTAATATACTGAATGTTTGGGATCCCCCAAATTCATATGTTAACATTCTACTCCGACTGTGATGGCATTAGGAGGTGGGGTCTTTAGTTCCTAAGGGTAGAGCCCTGTCCCATGGGATTAGTGCCCTTATCAGTGGCCTGGGGCGATCTCTCACTTCTTTTCTGCCATATAAAGACACAGATGAAGTCAGCAATCTGTAGCCCAGAAGAGTTTCACCAGAAATATGACCATACTGACTGGCATCCTGGTCTCAGACTTCTACTCTCTAGAAGTGTGAGGAATAAATTTCTGTTGTTTATAAAGCTACCCAGTCTGTGGCACTTTATTGTAGCAGCCCAAACTAAGACATTCACTTAATTTTTTGGTCTTTATGAATAAGGACTTCCCTTCCCCACCAACTCTTATCATCTCCCACCTCAGTGCCCAGAGAACCAAGCACAGTTCACTTCTGGCACCAAGGTAGGACGTGGGGAGTAGTAATGTGAGGTGTGATGGAGAATGTATTGTTCAAATGAGGTCTTTCTGTTGTGGAGTCTGACCCGTAGTTAGCCTTTCCACATTCCTAGAATTTATTTTTTTTGCTGTGTTGTGTACCCCACTCAATTACAAACTTGTCAATAGCTTGGAGAAGATGTGTGTTCTTCTAATAGGCAAGTGGGGCTAGGGAAGGGTTCACATGGCCTCAGGAAGAATGACTGACATCTGGCTTCTTCGTCCCATTTGAAGAGGAAACTGGAGAGAATACAGGATATACAAGGAACCCAATTTGTGTGAGAGAAACCAAAATGGTGCTTGCCAAAGGAGCCAGGCTCGGAGCTGGGCAGGAAAGCAATGTGTTTGTGGCTGGGGAACCTGCCAGCTCTCTGGGGCTTGGAGTTTCCAGTTGCCATTTTGGAAACATGGACTCAGGAGACCTGGCTATCTCTAACCCTCTGGGATGACCAGTAGCTCATTTTTGTTCCCTCAAAAACTCTGAAAAATCATGCTATTTCTATGCTATTTGCATTTTTGAAAATTATTTCTTTATTGTTTCTCTGGATTTAGTGATTTCCTTGGAACCTTCATGCATCTCAGCTGTGCTAAATGGTGCTAAGGCAGTGGTTCTCAACCTTCCTCATGCCGCGAACCTTGAAAACAGTCTAAAGGGGTTGCGACCCACAGGTTGAGAACTGCTGTGCTAAGGGTTTACCCATACTTGGGCCAGAACCGTAAAGGGCAAGTTGTCTCCATCCCAGCTCACCTTTTAGGGTCTGTATGGTGGCAGTGATGAGTTTAAGTCTTCTTAAACTAGGGAGGATCTGTGTTTGACTTTCATTTCCTTACAGGAGGCTAGTGCTAAAGTCTGAGTGGGAGGTGGAGGATCTGAACTAAGCTAATGCCCCGGGGAGGACAGCCAGACATCGCTGCCCTTGCTTTCCTTCCATCTCACACACACCCATGCTTATACTTCCTGTCCTGGGCCAAGGTGGCACAAAGTTACTGCCTTGTTTTTGCAAGAGCTTGTTCACCTCTCATGCTGGATCCCTGCACTTTTTTAGGGCACTGACAGCTCTGCCTATGAGTAACTCGCTGCCTGGGAACTGCCTGCCCTCATTATCATCATCTAAAACGGTCCCTCCTAAGTAAGATAGGAAAGTGTCTGGGAACACATTGTAACTCCAGAATCCAGATGCCACCTTATCCAGTCTAAAGGCAATGGAATAACACAGCTTATGAAACAGAAGTTAACTTGGAAATTAACAGCATGAACTATGAGACCTAAAAGATCTCTCCCTGTCAGGGGTTTAAGCTGGGCAGAACATTGCTTTTGCTTTTACAATAGAATAGGCAGGACCAATCAAACTCTCTATATCAAAAACAAACAAATAAGCCCCCTGTATCTTGGGGGTCCATTTTTTGTTGTTTTTTTTCTCCAAATATTTTTAAAAACTAAAAATTCCTCAGAAATGTTGGTATCAAAGTAGGGAGAACAATGGAGGAAAAACTTATTGCAAAATCAGAAATCTGAATTACTATCATGACCATCTACCAAAAGCACAGGGGGATGAAGACACTGGCCCATGTCACACAGCCAACAGTGACAGAGATCTGAACTAGGACTGTGCCGCGTGGCTCCTGCTCCCTGATTAGTTCCCATCAGTTGGATGACAGTGTCGAGAGTTCTAGGCAGGGCCTTTCCCCAGAGGGCTTACTCAGACTTTACTCAGACCGGCCAGTTCTCTTCTCTCTCCCTTTTTTTTCTTGTGGACCTTCCATCATCCCCTCCAGCCCCTGGCATTCTCCCCCACGTCTTGAGTGTATACCGGCTACATTTTCCCAACACTCTGCTTCTTCCCTGATCTCAAACAAGAACTCCCACATTTTTTGTGTTAGAGGTTTAACTGTAGGTGTCTATAGGGACACAGAAGGGGTGGTGGTGACAGGAATAAGAGCCCTGTAGAGTCTTTACAGCCTTGATCTCAGGGCTAGAGTCTCTGGCCGCTTCATGACATGACTAAGGAAAGCCCTGGTAACCATCAAACATCCATATTTATTTCAGAATGTGGAGCTCACTGTAGCTCCCTTCTCTTCACACTGTTTTTAGCTTAGGGATCTAGATCTTAGCTTCTTTCCCTTAGAATCTCCCATCCTTGCCAACCCAACTCAAAGACTCCAGCCCAGCCTGGGCAGTTTGCCTCCCTGGGGTCTCCTTGGGAATCAATTTCCTGACTTCTGCCATCCCCACCTTGTCCTCTGGGGGGCACTGTCTCATTATGACTTGGCCCCAATCCTTGCAGGCCACAAGAACCCAGGCGCAGTGACCTGGTCTTTTGTCTCTGGCTGGTTAACAACACACCGCTCTCAGAAGACATAACAGAACCCTGCAGGTTGAAGAAGTAGGCCGACTTACCGACAGACCACATACCTTTCTCAAAATTTAAAGCATCCAATTTCTTATTGTCTAAGAAAAATTCCATAAGGAAACTTGAGTCATGAACCTGGGGGACTGCTATGGATTTATTTTTTCTTTTCTTTTTTTTTTGTCCCCCCAGTGGAGAGATGACATAATTATGTTGGAATAGAACAGGTGACTGTCTCACCAGGTGATTCTTAGGGGAAAGCAGAGATAGTGTAGCTTGAAAATAGTTCAATATCAGTCACAGCCCGTGGAGCAGGAGGGAGAGTCAGCATTCTCCATGGACAATGAAAATCGGTTATTCATTACCACCAAGACTCAACAGGACACTGAACACCCAGCATCATATTTATGCTACATAAAATAATGCGATACAGTTTTTATGGCCCAATTTAGTCCAGTAGAGGGTATCAGTTTAATAAAGACAAGGACAATAGAATTAAAATTATCTATAGATCTACATGACAAAAGGCTAATAAAAAGGGCATCGCACTAATTTGACAGGAAATAGATAGCATTGTTATAAAATTTGTAAAATGGAAAGAAACTGCTTCACTCTGAATTTGTATGAGTTAAATTGACAGGTGGCTGAGACCTGAAGAGAAAAAAAAGCAAAAACCACACAGCAGACTTTTCTGAATTCCCCGGCCAAGCACAAGTGTTCTTCATTTATTTATTCCTCTGACAGCAAAACAGGCTATCTGCTGTGAAAAACTAAAACGTTTTAACAACTACCCAACAAACGAGCAAACTTTCCTGTGGTTGTGTAAGGTTTTTTAGAGTTGAATTTCATTCCACATTGGTACCTTGCTCACCGTCTTGATATCCATGGCAACTGACTGGAAATGGCTAATATAAATATAGAAATATCCTCATTGGCTGCTCTCTGGACCCATGGAGAGCTACAGGCTCAGAGCTGAGTGTGACTTCACTGAGAAAGGAAAATGTGCATGACATGTGGATGGATTTCAATTTGTGCCACCTACCAAGTGTAAACAGAGCTTCCCCTAAGAGTTTACCTCAGGGCTGGGTTCCATGGGGACACAGGAAAGTCTATGACCTGGTCCACAGAGTTTGCAGACAGCCTTCAGGGGATACAAGTTACTCTGACATATTGGTGTTGCTTTTAAGGGTTTAGGATTTAAGGTAAATCCTAATGAGTTTTATCCATTCTTCCTATAGGATTTTTTGCCTGTGTACCAAGTTCATGGTCATGTGAGTCCCTTGAATTTTTTCCTATGTCCATTAGTCAACTCCTTTGAACTACCCACCTTTCCCTCCAGTCAGAGACTAACCCCAGCTCAATCCAACCATTGGCTTTCATCACCCCTCCTCAGGGCTACCAGGGTGGACTTGGGGGTATCAAGTATCTAACCCCTGTCCAACTGTTGTCAAATCCTTGGTTCTTTGGTCTCTAGAGTGATGTGATAATTTTATGTGCAACTGGGTTAGGCCATGGCACCCAGATACTTGGTCAAACATAAGTTTTAGATGAGATTAACATTTAAATCAGTAGACTTTGAATAAAGCAGATTACTCGCCATGATATAAGTGGGACCCATGCAAGGGTGGGCCCTGTTAAAGGCCTTAATGGAAAAAGGCTGAGAAGAAAAGGAAATTCTGGAGGAGACTGCCTTTGAACTCTAACCTGCAACTCTTCCTGAGAAGAAAAGGGAATTTCAGAGGAGACTACCTTTGAACTCTAACCTGCAACTCTTCCCTAAGTCTCTAGCCTGCTGGCCTACCCTGTAGATTTTGTATTTACTAAGCTTCCTCAATTGCCTGAGGCAAATTCTTGAAATAAATCTTTCTCTTTCTCTCTCTGTACATCCTATTGGTCTGGTTTCTCTGGAATACCTGGGCTAATAAAGTGGCATCCAGTCTTTGCTCCTCAGAACTCTGGAGCTTCTGTGAGGGACTTCAAGGAGTCCTGCAGGGAAGGAGGAAGAGGAAGAGAGACCATGTAGGTCGGGCCAGAACCTCTCCCTGCTATTCAATAGCTCCTCTTCGATTGCTTTACATATTAACACCACATAAACACTCCCGAATCCATGGTAAGTTTCAGGAAGGATGGAGGCTGAGAAGAGACCACTGCGGAGTCTCTAGTGGCCTTAGTTGGGTTTCAGAGGAGTGTTGGGGGCAGAAGCCAGGCTTCCATGAGGTAAGGGAAGGTGAGGAAGGGAAGGTAGTAAATGTAAACTTATTTTTTCCAGAATGAATGTAAAAAAGTGTCTTGTGGTGGTGGGGGGAGAACAAAGAATATGATTGGGAGAGCATTTCCTTTGAGAGTTCATGAGTTCGAAGGTGGGGAAGTAGCTGCCCACTCTGTCGGAGGGAGTTGCTGAGAGTCGGTGTGGGAAGGGCGGGTGGCACAGCGTCCCAGCAGTGGGAGCCCACCTGGCTGTGTGAGCTCAGGCAAGTTTCTTGCACTCTAGAGCCCTGGTCCCAGGGCGGCACGCTAATCTTGTGAGGACTTACATTTATCTTTGGTGTCCCATATCATGAAAACTATGCACAGAGCATCTTTTTTTCTTTCCATTTTTTTTTCTTTTGCTAATTAGCTTTTGTTAGTGTTTGTGTATTTACTGTGTGGCCCAAGACAACTATTATTCTTCCTAATGTGCAGCGGAGAAGAAAAAAGGTCAGATACCCCTGCCTAGAGACTCTATGCCTTTGCTTGTAAACTGCTGATCACAGCACCCAACTTGCTGCCTATTTATTTGTTTGTTTAGGTATTTATTGGAGACAGAGTCTCACTCTATTTTCCGGGCCAGAGCATCATGGTCTCACCCTAGCTCACAGCAACCTCAAACTCCTAGGGTTAAGCTATCTTCCTGCCTCAGCCTTCTAAGTGGCTGGGACTACAGGTGCTCATCACAATGCTTGGCTAATTTTTTCTATTTTTAGCAGAGACAGGATCTCACTCTTGCTCAGGCTGTCTCAAACTCTTGAGCTCAAGCAATCCCTCTGGCTTGGCCTCTCAGGGTGCTGGGAGTACAGGCATGAGCCACTGCCCTCAGCATGCCTTGGAAGGATTACATGAGGTACAGTGAATAAAAGCAGCTGGTACAGGGCCTCGTATGTAGAAAGCAGTCCTTCCTTCTCTCTTAGCTTCCTTTCACTGTTGTCCACTGTCCCCTGGCTGCTGTGTTTCTGCCCACAACTGTGGAGTCTGGCAGATTGGGCTTTAAAACATAGCCATACCACAGACTGGCTGTTTGACTTTAGGCAGGTTATCTAATCTACCTAAACCTCAGTATTGACAACTATAAAATGGGAATAATAGTTCAACTTTCCTTGTAAGGTTAGATATGACAGTACACAAGGAACTTAATTGAGTGCCTACCTTACAGAAGATAGGGTCAAGGAGAAAATAGTTAAAGTGACTCAGTAGAGATCAAAGACTTCTTTCAGCTGAGGTGCATTGGGGAGCACCTGAGTCAGGGCAGGGTTGTAGTTTCATGGCATGAAGAGAAGAGAGGGATACTTGTCCTTGTGGTTTGGCGCAGGTGGCCATTTCCTCACGAACTTGAGCTTGGAACGATGCCTCTCATTGAGGATCGTTGGTGCAACCCCAGAACAGTTCTTTCAAGAGTGATTTTTTTTGAAACTTTGCAGTTTTTCTGCTAGTCAAGGTTCAGGGGAGGAGGAGGTAGCAATAAAATTAAATAAAATAATAAAATGAAATGAAATAGAAGGGAAAGGGGGAAGAAGAAAGCAGACAAGGGTTGAAATAAGGAAACCTTGGGGCCTCGATCATGTCTGTTCTAATTATTTTACAGCCATGAATAAATGTGCTGAGTGAATAAATAAATGCATATCTGGCCTAGGAACTATCTTAGTACACTTAAAATAAAATAAAAATTCCTCTCGCCTATGCTTGTGTTTTAAAAGAAGATTTTAAAAATATGTATAACTCAGGTTTCCCCAAGCTCCCAACTACATAGTCATCATTTCTTTAAATATCCAACCAAAATGGCTCAAGATACCCTTCTTGTTGATTGCAGAAATTCTGGCCTCTTTGGGGATTTTTTTCTCCTGCAGCATTTTTTACATTTCCCTAAGATTGTTTGTGTGAGCCAGAAATGGGTCCCAATGGCCATTTGTCACTTTAGCAGCTGTCTTGCTCCAAAAGGTTGTCCTCTGACTTCCGGGTCATCCTTTACCACTTTATAACCTTTCTCCAGGTTCCCTCTCTTCTATGTGGGCACAGGTCTTTCCTTAAGCTCAAGTCATACATTTCAATAAAACTTAATGGAAGGTTTAGTTGTAATAGCATCAACATATTTAAAAAGTCAGTCTTAAACAGGGTCCTAAGCATTATCACCTCTAGCCACTGTGAAATGCAGCCCTGCACAGAGGCCAGCCCCCACCATCCTTGGCTTCCTGCTGCCACCAGTTGCTGGCTGTCTCCCTCACCAAATGGAAATTCTTAGCACCAGCCTTTCTGTCCATCCTTTGGGGCCCAGCAGGGGCCTGCCTCACTTCCATTATCCTCCCTGTCTTCATCACTGCCCTGACCCCCTGGGGACAGTTATCACATAGAAGAACAGTGATTTCCACTCCTTCCCCTCCACGTGTCAACATTCAAAAACAATAGAAGAGGCTTCATCTTTGATCAAATTGCTGCCTTGAAGTATTTCCCTCTCCCAAAGAAAAAATTAGTCTTGCCTCCAATATGATAACCATCACTCCTATAACCAATGGCCACAAACTAGGTGGCTTCTAGCTACAAAAATTTATTATCATACAGTTTTAGAGGTCAGAAGTCTTAAATGGGCCTAGCTTGATCACCATTAAAATGTTGGCAGGTCTGTGTTCCTTTTGGAAGCTTTAGGGAGGAATTTTTTTCTTGTATTTTTCCAGCTTCTAGAAGCCTCCTGTGTTATTACTTAGTCTGTGACCTCCTTCCATCTTCAAAACCAACAAGGGCCAGGTGAGTCTCTTGCTTCTGGCTCTCACTCTCCTGCCTCCTACTTCCCCTTATAATAACTCTTGTTATTATACTGAGTCCACCTGGAAAATCTAGGTCAATCTCAAGATCGTAGGCGCATCTGCAAAGTTGCTTTTGCCATGTAAGGTCACATATTCACAGTTTCTGAGGATCAGAGCTCTTATGTGTTTGGTAGGGGTTAGTGGGAGGAGGGGGGAATTATCCTGCCTACCACAGATGAACTCTCCTTCACTACTTGAGAAATAGGAAAAACATTTTGAATTTTAAAATAACTTTAAAATAGTATTTTGTCCTGAGTACATATATAAATAACTTGTAATAAGATGAGACATTTTTGCTGCCATAATTCTTCCCAGGAAGAGCTCTATATTTGCTTGGAAGAAATAAGGCAACAAGGGATGTGGGGGAACATAGGGGTGGATGGGAACATAGGGAAGTGAGCCCCTTAGGATATTTTAGTGTATTTTATTTTATTTTATTTGAACAGAGTTGCACTCTGTGCCTTGGTTAGAGTGCTGTGGCATCCTAGCTCACAGCAACCTCAAACTCTTGGCCTCAGGCAATTCTTTTGTGAAAGTCTCCCAAGTAGCTGGGACTATAGGCACCCACCACAATGCCCAGCTAGTTTTTCTATTTTTAGTAGGGACAGGGTCTCAATCTTGCTCAGGTTGGTTTCAAACTCCTGAGTTCAGGCAGTCTACCTGCCTTGGCCTCCCAGAGTGCTAGTATTACAGGTGTGAGCCACTGCGCCTGGCCTCCTTAGGACATCTTAAAGTAATAAAAGATTGTCACTCTAGTGTGTTCTAAGGACAGTGGAACCTGTTAACTGGAGGACCCTTTGTTTACAGAAGAGGGTAAGAGTCAACGTGTAAACATGAGAGTAGGAATGGGGCCTAAGTTACTTAATAGAAGCGATAGAAAATTGAGCTTCTCAAAGGGAAATTTAAGATGAAAGGATCCAGGAACCAAGTGGGAAAGGGAGAGAGAAAGAAAGAAAGCAACCAAACTAACTAGAACAAAAGATAAAATCCAGAATGGACGATGGGCACATGGGGTCAGAGGCACCTTCATTCATTTGGGGAGATCTCCATTCAAGTCCACATTGCTAAGTAATGCCAAGGGGGTGAGTGAGGCAGGAGGAGATGAAAAAGGATGTTGAGTTCTACTCTTGGGTGATCTGTGATAAAGGCAGTGGTATATGCAGGGTTTGGGGCCAAGAGAAAAGCTACACTTGGGTTCCAATTGAAACAGAGTTAACTGTAGTTCCTCCCTGGGCAGTGCCTGTGACTCACATGAGTAGGGTGCTGGCCCCATATACCGAGGGTGGAAGGTTTGAACCCATCCCCAGCCAAAACTGCAACAAAAAAATAGCCAGATGTTGTGGTGGGCGCCTGTAGTCCAGCTACTCAGGAAGCTGAGCCAAGAGAATTGCCTAAGCCCAAGAGCTGTAGGTTGCTATGAGCTGTGATGCCACGACACTATCACCCAAGCAAAAACTGTAGTTCCTCCCATTTTTCTTAGCACCAAACTCCTTATCTGTTCTATGTGAGTGACCTTGTGTCGTCTGGCCTCTGCTACTTCTCCAACCAGCTGTCTGAGCACTTTCCCCTCATGGCCACCATCTTCTCTGAATTCCTTGAAGGTCCCAAGCTGGTCCTCACTGTTACTTGTTTATTTATTTTTACATACATCTCTCCAGCTAGTGTGTAAACTCAACAAAGGCATGTATATATGTATTTTTAAAATCACAACATAGCCAGTTTTAATCTTGAACTTGGTACATAGAAAGGTTCATCTAGTGGATGAATGAGACATATTTTTGGCTTACCTCTGATCCTTCCTTTGCTCATTTTTGATGGCTCTTCTTATCTGTATCTGCAGCTTCTGCCTAAAATAGGTGCAGAAGATTACGAGATGGACTAGACCATGGTGAATATACATGCACACACAACCTGGGTAGAGCAGGCTCTGAGATACACCCACATTGGGAGAGCAGAAGTATAGGATTCTAGAGTGGAAGATGGAGTTCAGGGTGTGGAGCTCTCGATCCAGGCAAGTAACATGGCCATGTGCTACTGAACGAGAGGAAACAGGTAGATATTCTGGCAGATGCTGGGAGCAATGAGACATTGGAAGAGAGGATGATGTCTGGGGACTCCAGATTTGGGTCTGAAACCAGAGCATGTTGTCTCTCTGTGTGTGGATATTCATGTGCTCACACTAATGTATGTAGGGAAAAGAATAGGATCAAATGGAGAGAGAGAAGCAGCCACACAAATGGGATAGCAGTATTGGTATTGGAAGCAGTCTCCTGAGTAGCCAGCTTTTCTAAGAAAAAGATGGTTTTCTGAGCTTGCAGATGGCACCAAGTATTTGGATTCACCTGCCTCCTCCTCTCCTGGCCTATAGTAGTGGCAGGTCAGTAGTGGGCTGGGCACATTGACATTTAGAAGATCTGATCTCTCTCCCCATTCTGTACTTGTACACCTTTCAAGTACAGAATAGGTGTGTTTAATGTGAAGGAAAAAGTCAGACTCCTCCTAGACCAAAGATTGACACCTTCTCAACTCTCAACTTTTGAAACAGTTTCTTCCCATTCTCATCTACTGACATGGTATACCTAGATCCATTTACTAAAGCACTGATTCAATCATGTCGCTTTTGCTCATCTTTTGATGGCTCCCTATTGCCAATAAAATAGAAACTTCCTATCTTGGCCTTTAAAGCCTAGTCAGTCCCCACTCTTTCTTGCCAGTTTAACTACATCACTCTGTTCCCATAATGTATGTTGTCCATTTCTGACTTCCTGCCTTTGATTCGATGGCTTCCTTACTCTTGAAGATTTCCCCATTTTCACCCCTAGAAAAGTCATCTTGACTCTGTAGAGAAAGACACCTCTAGGCTTCAACTTTGGTTCCATCCTCTATTAATTGTAGTTTGGGGACATGCTGCTCAACATCTCAGAACCTCACTTCACTCATCAGTTACATAGGAATGGCAGTGCCTGTTTGGTAGGGTCGTAGGAGGATTACGTGTGATGTTGGCACAGAATTGGCCTTCAAAACTACTGGTGTCCCACTCTTCAAATCCATTTCTGCTGACATCTCCTTTATGTGCCCCTCAACCACATGTCATCTTGGCTGCCCTTTACCTCCACAGACATTTTCGGTATCCCTCTTGTAGCATTTGCATTTTCTGCATTTTATTATGAGTGTCATCTCCCTTGTTCTACAAAACCCGAATTTATCTTAGTAGCCTCTGCAGAAGGTGCCACAGAACCAGCACAGTGACATGCAGCTGTGCTCAAATTATTTGAGAAGCATTTGTTGAGTTTAATTAAAATGTCTAAAACAACCTGATCCCCTTGTCGTTCTAAAAAATATCAGTCTTAGGAGCCACAATCATCGCAGGTTACCATGCACTATTCATGAAAAAGTCGCCCTCAAATTTCCTGTTTCCTGCCCTACCATCAGAGGAGGAGGCAGGTCAGTAGTGGGCTGGGCACATTGGCATTTAGAAGATCTGATCTCTCTCCCCATTAGCACGCCTTGGCTGCAGAGAGGTTATGCCAATCACCCAACCAAAATCCTTGTAGTTCTCTCTCATAGAAGCTTTGGCAGGAATATTGGCCTTTAGATCTAATGCCAGCTCAAAAGCACGTTATTTGCTCTTTTCACATTTTTCATTTTTGAAAAAAGTAAAACTCTAGCACTAAGTGCAGTCCCTTAGGAGAGAAATTCTTTAGTGAAAGAAAACATACATTTGGCATTAAAAAATGTTCAGGGGAAGGATGTGGCAGCAGTGGGATCATCCAGGAGGAGATAGGCACAGAGTCTTTATTTTTATTTCCTAACTTGATAAAATGTTTGCATTTTTATGCTGTCAAGAGTAGGTGGGCTTGTGACACCTGTGTGGCTGATTTCATGTACTTTGACAGCTAGCTACATCACAGTTCTGACAGTTAAAAAATCCATCTCTTGCCTCTCAGCATGCTGCGATTTGGATGTCATGGTATGTTCTCGGAGTGTCCCGAAGCTACACTTAGAGAACCAAGGATGTTCAATCATTTTAGAATTTAAAGCAGACTTATTTTGATTCACTCATAAAATTACATATTTCTAGAAAGGCTGAACAATCAACTAGAGACCATTTCCTAGTTGAGTTGTAGGAAAACCCAGTCTCTTTCCTCACACACTTTACTCTTGCTAAATTCCTACCAGGCCCTCCCCAGTCAAGGCAGCATATCCTTGGCTTAGGAAGCTTCATTTCCCACATCCTCACAGGGGACAGGGGGGAGGACAATGTCATGTTTAGCTAAGGTCAAGTGTCATCTTTCCCAATCCCAGGCAGAGTGAACTGCTCCCTCTTTTCATTCCCAAGTAATTTTATACACCTCTCTCTGGTGTTGCTTTTTATATTGCTGCAATTATTTGTTTATCTGCCTGTCTCCTTTTCTAGATTGCAAATCCTTTAGTGACAGAAATGATTTTCTTTCCTGAGATCATTTTCCTGCTTCTCTTTGTATCCCATGACCTGTATGAAAATTAAAACAAAACAAAACTTGCAAGCCAATCTCAAAGAATTGGTGGTTATGAATACAAACAGAACAGCTTAAAAGCATGCTCCACAATGATCAGGATCATAGAAAACTGTGAAAAATGAAATGGGTATTATAGAAGATTACAATGGCAAAACACAAGACAGATATGACCAAAATACACAAAATATTGTACAAAGAGTTGGCAGGGATGCTTTCTGCCCCCCACCACTGCCCACAGGACTTTATGAGAACAAGAAACAAACATTTGTAGTGCTAAGTCACTTCTTAGCCGTATACTTCTTTATTCTTGGTTCTCTTAGCAACCACCCTTTTCCACTTACATTATTTTTAACTATCTTCAAAATAGGTAGTTGAAGTAGTGTAAATAGTTATATTTCATATGGAATGGTTGGTTTCACTGCTCATTATTTATGCATTTCTGTAGCCAAAAATGTCTCATTTTTAATACTATATTATTTTAGATAATGCCCTCCAATGATTTTCACAGAATAACTATTTGAGTTGTACAGTTTCTAAAGAATTTCACATCTTATTACCTTCATGAAAGAATAATGGCCTTGTAAGATGAAAGGATAACCAAAAAATTAAAAAAAAATAGCTTAAGTGAACATAGCCATGTGGGTCATTCTTTTTCTTTCAAATTTCTGAAAATGGAGTTCATTGTTTTCTGACATTATAAATTGTAAAGGTCATTATGAAAGTTTTGAGATAGACTGTGTTATGATCCATTATTTCACTTCCAGGAAACACAGTTGACAGCCTCCTTTCTGATTGACCTATGCAAGTTTCACCTTGCTCGGCTTATTGGCTTATTGTGTGTTGCTGGGAGGACTCCAAGTTTTCCCTCCCGCAGAGTTGGTATCAGCTTTGGAACTGGAAAGAGAGTACTTCCCTGTCATGATTTTTTGTGATTTTTAAACCTGGGTTAAAGGAGTCTCAAAGCCCTGAGCATTTGCCATGGGCTTTCAGGGACCTTACATGACAATTTTTTCAGTGGTTTTGAGAATTTAGAATAGGCTGAATTTCTCTGATAGAGGGGGAATGGATTGGGGATTTGATGACTGTGGTGATTGAGGAAAACGTCACCACTGTGGAAAGAACAGTTTGTGAAAACAATCAAGTGACATTTAAGGGCACAGAAGCAGCACTACAGATTGGATTGCTGGCAGTGTTCAAATCTTACACCATTATCTTTGAGTCAGGAATGTTTCATCCTTATGGATGTCTCACACTTTGATAGATGCACAAAAGTGTATCTGTATCGAATGGTGTGAAGGAATGCTGGTCAGACTAGATGTACATCTGACATTGTTACTGGTGATGAAACCAGGATTTACCGATTTGATCCAGAGAATAGGTATCAGTTGATAGTGTAGATTTTTTTTTTGGCTCCACTGAAAACCCACCAATAAAAATGAAGTGGCCTGGAAGTATTGGGAAGAAAATGGTGGTTAACTTTCTTCTCTAAAAATGGTCATGTTATAATTTTTGAGAGGGAACAAAGGACTGTAACTATTTAGTGGTACACAATGGTATGCCTTCCAAGAGTTTTCAGGAAACAAGAATGGTGGCCAAGGACAGTACTGTAGGGACCCCTTGCACCATGACAGTGTGTCCACCCACATAGCCAACATCACCATTTAGTTCCTGGAGTCCACAGAAGTTAAATGTATGACTTATCCACCCTACAGTCCTGACCAAACCCCATGTGAGTATTTCCTATTCTCTACAGTAAAAATTTCATGTGCAGAAGAAGGGTCTCCATTCCTGGAGAAGCTGTTCATACCTGCAAAAGTGAGCTTACAGCACTTGGAGAAAATGAATGGAAAAAATGTTTTCAAAAATAGTTTATAAGAGGGGGACAGAGCAAGATAGTGGACCAGAAGGACCGTTCAGCTGAGTTCTCCTAGAATGACTAGGGAAAAAGAGAGAACCCAGCCGTGCCTGGCAAGGGACCTTACCCAGAGTCATAGCTCAGGAAGCATAGCAAGGAGGTGGCAAGCTGGAGCAATAGAAATCTGACAAATTAGGCATGTGATTGCAACCTGCTGGGATTGCCTGGCCCCTCACAGAGGTCTGGGATGGGAGGAAGCCTTTCCAGAGTTTTCAGTTTTGGTGGGAAGCTGCTCATTGACTAGAAAGTTTGGAAAAGTGGGCAGACTTGAACAGTTTATAGCAACCAGATTTGAATATGAGTTGGAGTGGATTTGCCATTGGTGGCTGGCAAAGCAGCCATACTGGGAAGATCTCAGTGGCCAGGGATCTGCCATTGTGGGAAGGTCATGAGAAGGTTTTAGCAGGGGCCTAAAGCATAGCCATCTTAATTCTGCCTGCCAGGATCAGAACTCCACTCTTGGGACAGGCTGAGGGACTCCACACCCCATGGGAACTGAGTTAGGGGGGGCACTGTGAGACCTGCCCCTGAAGGATTCTTGTGAGCTTTAAGATTCCAACCCAGCAAGATCTGAATGCTGAGGAAAACAATCAGGCAATCACCAAAGGCAACTAAGTTTGGAATAAGGACCATAAAGATTACTGGCTGTGTTCTCCACCTCCTAAAACCCCCCCACAGCACCACCTGGTGTTCCAGGTAACATATTGCAATATATTGTCATCAAGAGCAAGGACTCCTGTGTTTTTTTTTTTTTTGGCAGAGAGAAAGACCTCAGGCTGAGGCAACTTAAAGACCTAAGTTCTGAGACAAGGTTATTTGAAGCAATGGAGGAAGCAAGAAGGAAAAAGGAAGACAAGGAGGTGACCAAGAAGAAAGAACAAATGAGGAGGACCCAACAGAAAAATTTGGGTAACATGAAAAACCAAAACAGAGCAACTCTCCCAAGGGACCATAAGGTAGCTACTGTAGAAGACTTCACCTCAGTTACTGCAGAAGACTCCCCACATTGCAAAGTCTGAAAGCTGCAGATGCTGTCATGGACATGGAGAGAAGGGAACGCCTTACACTGTGGGTGGGACTGCAAACTAATATAAGCTTTCTGGAAGGAAGTATGGAGAATCTTCAAAGAACTCAAATTAGACCTCCCATTTGATCCTATAATCCCATAACTAGGCATCTACCCAGAACAAAAAAAATCATTTTATCTTAAGGACATTTGCACTAGACTGTTTATCTCACCTCAATTTACAGTCACCAAAATGTGGAAACAGCCTAAATGCCCATCAACCCAGATGTGGATTAACAGCTGTGATATATGTATACCATGGAATAGAATCCAACCACTAAAAATAATGGAGACTTTACATCTTTTGTATTTACCTGAATTGAGTGGAACACATTCTTCTTAGTAAAGCATCACAAGAATGGAGAAGCCAGAATCCAATGTACTCAATTCTAATATGAAGCCAGTAGATGAGCTAATATAAGGGGGAGGTAGGGGAATGAGGGAGTGGGAAGGGAGGGAGTGTCAAGGTGTATGGCACACCTCTTGGGAGCGGGGCACAATTATAAGAGGGACTTTATCTAAGAAATGTAATTCAGTGTAACCTAATTCTTTGTACCCTCAATGAATCTCGAACAATAAAAAATAAGTTTACAAGAATGCAAAAGTCCATAGAATGTCTTAGTGATCATTCTCAGAAAATGGAGTAATCAAAATAATTTTATGTTTCTTAATTTTTGTGTATCTCAACCCTTTCATAGTATTCCTCATAGAGGAAGGTGAAATTACCTGATTTGGGTCCCCTGGAATTTTTTCCTGGTAATACATCTTGAAAAGATAAATATATAGCTCGAGGGAAGGGTGGATAGATGCTGTGAAATGTACATGTCTCCCAATCCTATTCTCCATCTTCCTGGTTCCTACCACCACCTCACCACAGGTAATGATTATTACTACGTATGGTAGTAGATACAACCCCTGGAAGAAGTTTGTTTTGTATTAACAAGGAAAGACACACACATATATATATACACACACATATGTGTACATATATGCCTTCTCCTTACAAAACAGGAGGGGAAGGAGTGAAGACAATTATTTTAATGAGGTTGGAATGAAAGCAGAATACAGAACACACAAAAAGAGGTAGTTGAGCTTTCAGATTAAGCTAATGATTAATGAGAAAACACAAGGGAAGTAAGAAAATCTCAAAAGTCCCAACTACTTATTTGTCATAAAAGGAACTCTAAAGTTATGCAAGAATAAATTGGTGGTTATGGTATATGGGCTATTTATGGAAGGTCTGAAGTTAATGACAAGTAATGGGAAAACAGAGTATTTACCTTCTAAATCATACTAGCATAAAAAAAGAAACTAATGTTGCTCATATATCAAAAAGCCATAAAAGAAAAGGGACCTCAAGGAAAAATAATGTTTAAAAGCATAAACTAGGATGACATCCAGTATTGTGGTGATCATAATGCTATCCACATTGAAATAATGGTTTGATAAATTATAGTTTATTGGCCCTTTGGAAGGTGGTAAAGATAAAGGAAATAATCTTTGGAAGGACTGGGCGATGAGGAAAACATTGAAGATGTGAAGTGAAGTGAAAAACTGATTTATTCATTGGGATTGCAGCTGCAAAATAAATGTGTGTGCAGGTAGAAGGCCAGGGTGGAAGTGTAGAGATTACGGGATTTATTTTTGTTACCATTTTTCTTACTCAATATTTCCTTTGGTTTTGTTTGTGCATTGCCTTTTCCTTTATTAAATTAAAAATGATCATATCAATGATTATAGTTAATGAAACATCCTAAAATATATTTTTAGAAGTTGAAAAATCTCTTCCAACTGCCCTCTGTTCTAATCCTCCTGAGATTATCAACATTAAAAACCTGCTGTATGTCTTTTCACAGTATCCTTTATGCTAAAGTCAACACATATATTTAGGACTTTTTGGTCAGTGTTGGTGTTTGTTTGCACTGCAATGGAATAATACTATAAGTATAACTCTACGAATTGCTTTTCTCATTTAACAACATGCCATGGATGATAGAGATTGATCAACTTCAATAATTTTAACAACTGTACAATAGTTTATAGTGTGGGGACTTAACAATTGAGTCAACATCCATTCTTGCTGGACATTGAGGTTCTTACCAGGATTTGGGTTTTATAAACAATGATACAATAAATATTCTGGCACATATATCCTTATGTATATGAGATTTTTATTTTTCTATTAGATTCTTCAAGGTAGGATTTCTAGACAGTTGTTTTGTATTGCCTACTAAAAATGAAAAAACTTGGGGAAAAAAGTGAGTTTTTTTTTTTTTTTTTGTAATTCTGGACATGCTTACTTTTGCTCTAGTTTTCTGAGATGATCATTCTTTGCAGGATCAAAGACAAAGGTTTGAACACGGCTTCTTTTAGGCCCCATCCTGGTACATTGTAGATGAAATTTTACATCAGAAAATGGGGGGGCACATACATTTTGAGAGAGAAAATGGTAATAGAAAGAGTCAAGAAAGGAGAGATCAACATCAAAGGAGGGAGAGTTTACCCAAAAGGGGGGTGACTGACAGAATTAACTACCACAGAGAGGCACAGGAAAAACATTCTTTTTGTTGGTGGGAGGGAGCCTATTCACAAGATTTCTGTGTATCTCTTCTGGGCACATGGTAAACTGGTACTTCTTCTATTCCCTTGATGTGAGGCAGGGCCATGCAACCTGTTTTAGGGAATGACACTATGCAGAAGTGACACGTGTCCTTGTGAGATAAAAGACTTTAATGGTTCTACTCCAT
>CAUYON010135308.1:0-14446 GCA_963573935.1 Arctocebus calabarensis | reverse complement strand
ATCAGTTTCAGAAATGTGCCACATATGCCTATACTCTTCAGTGTTCTAATTAGAAAAGGATGCTGGATTTTATCGAATGCTTTTTCTGCATCTATTGAGAGGATCATATGATCTTTGCTTTTGTTTTTGTTAATACGGTGGATAACGTTTATGGACTTACATATGTTAAACCAGCCTTGCATCCCTGGGATGAAACCTACTTGATCATGATGTATGACTTTTTTAATAATAAGCTGTAGTCTATTGGCTAGGATTTTGTTGAGAATTTTTGCATCTATATTCATGAGTGAAATTGGTCTGAAAGTCTCCTTTTTAGTTGGGTCTTTTCCTGGTTTTGGCAATGCATGTGTTTTATTAAAAAGTAGGCAATTCGTAAATGATGTTTATTCCAACTTTTATCTTTTTTTCTCTGTAAGTCTTTATTATCATTTAATTCTTTTTCTATGAGGACACTGCAAACATGTGGTAGGATCTTTGGTTCTGTGCAAATAGTCTTTGTCAAAAAAAGTTGATAACCACCTTGCTAGTGGTCAAGAAATGAACACGTAGAAATCTTATAGTAGGTAGAGTTACAAAGTGTACAGGACGCTGTTTTCTTCCCTGAAGGAGTCCAGATTCCAGTAGGGAAGAAAGTCGGCTGGTCACTACCTGCAATGTGGCTATGATGGAGAAAAGCCCAAATGCTACTGGGGGCAGAGAAGATGTGCCCAGCCCACTGTGGGCAGGAAAGGGGCTTCTCTCAGAGCCCCTTGAGCCACACTCCCCAGTATTTGTCAGAGTTACAGGGTTGAAGAAGGAACTTCAGATTAAAAGCCAAAGATGGGGCAAGTGTCACGTTGTGACTTGTCACAAGTCTGAGAAGACAGACAGGTTCTTATCTTCATAGCTTTTAGGCTTTCTTCCCTTATAAAAATGTACTCATTATGGGTTTGTTATAAACCCTCAGATGCATAAAAATAAGCTTCCCCAATTGATGTCGTGTTCATGAATTAATGTTTTTAGGAGAGCAAAGAGGAGTTGAAGAGGTGTTTGTTCCTGGATAATTGGGTATGGCTGATTCATCCGAATGAATAGAGACCTGGGGTGCAATTCAAATACTCATTGAATTTGCCGTATTCCTTCTGACTTGTGATTTCCATGCCAACATCTGTACAGAACAAATAGAATTTGATCCAGTATATAAAATTGCAGAGCTAGGAAATGCATTCGAAACCATTATTCCCACCCCCTCATTTTATAAACAAGGAAACTGAGGCCCCAGGAGCTGAAGCAATTGCTCAGAGTGACATCTCTATGGTGACAGAAAATACTCCTCCTCCACCCAAGTCAGACAATAGCCAATCTAGGATTTATTTAGAAAACCCTTAAACTTTTTTCTCTCGGGATTGATGTTCAGGTTGGTAATAAGAAGAATGTTCATACTACCAAGAGTCTCCGGGACGGGAGCGACAGGCGAGGCTGCTGAGGGAAGCACCCAGTTCCCTGCTGGAGAAAGCCGTCCTGTGTGTCAACTGTCATCTCTGCCAAAGGGCAGAAACCTGGGGATACTGTGTGGAGAGTCAGGCAGTGTTTCAGGCCCAGAACTTGTCATGATGGAAATAAAGAACAGGGCAACTCCTTCCACTGGGAAGCCAAGCACTGAACTACAGTGGCACAGCAATGATACTAACATGCATGTCTGTTGAGTTACTGCCGCACACATCACTTCACCTCACTCTCCGTGCTTGTCAGGGCATCAGCTCCTTCAGGAAGCTTCTCCTGACCCCCATGCCTGCTTCAGAACATTAGATGCCCATCAGTCTCTGGGCACATCTGCACCACTACCCGTATCTGCTTGAATATTAATCACTGTGTGGGTGTCTGGCCCCCACAAGGGACCATCAGCTACCACAATAGAGGGATAGGTTTTTGTAAATTTGCTCAAGGAGTTCGAAAAAGGTCAGAGAAGATGTGACTTTTCAATCTGTAACCAGATAGATGAGTAGTGGTTTGTTGTGGGAGGGAGTGGGGGGTGTTCCAGGTAGACTAAAGACCTGCCGGTCCCTTAACTACTGTTTCCCAGTGCCAGAAAGTAACGTGCTCCTGCCAGGTGCCGGGCACTTTGCTGGTGCTAGGAGAAGCCAGAAGGTCCACTTGGCTGGAACGTGGGGGGGTGGGGGGGGCAGGGCGTAATTAGGGCGAGAATGAGGACAGGAGCTGTCACCACAGGTAAAGGACCATCTGTGACTAGCTAAGGAGCCAGCGCTTTATCCTGGAGGCCAAGAGAGGCCTGAGAGGGTTGTAAGCAGGTAAGCGTCCAAGTCAAATTCGGCTCTGACTGAGGACAATCTCTATGAAAGTGCTCGGAGTGAATCCAGGGTTTGCTGTGAAGTGATAACACAATGCGCAGACGACAATCCATAATACACTACCTTTTGTGTAAGGAAAGAGGGAAAATGAGATATTCTCCATGTGTTTTCTCACTTGGGCAAAAATAAACCCGGCAAAGATAAACTAGACACTGTGAGGGGTGGGTGTGAATAAACCGGAGCAGAGTCCAAGGAACGGGAAGCGACGTGTCTTCGAGTTTACCTTCTGACATAGTTCCGACTTTTAGAACCATAATAAAAAGAATCAGAGAGAATTCCCAGTGGAGGGAGACCCTCTAAAAGGAAAGACAAACAGGAAGAAACAAATGGGGGTGGGCAAGAGCTAAGCTGATTAACTACTTTGAGGACGCGATGTTGGTGAAAGCAGGAGCCCTGTGAACAAGTCTTGAACCTATGTTTGGTTTTTGCGCAGAGGTGTGGACCAGCAATTTTGAAACTACCTTCTGTGTATTGAGGAAAAAGGATATCAAAGATAATAGAAGCAAAATTTGTTAGAGAAGAAATTTTAAAATATAGAATGAGGGTAAGGCTACAGTGGATACTGAAGTAATGGATTGGAGTCAGAGGTGTGAGTGGGGACGTGGAGTTTTTTAACACAGACCGACAAACAGATAAGGTGTGCGTGTGTGTGTTTGTGCACGCGTGTGCACGTGCATGCCCAGATTTTCTAGCTCTGTCCCTGAGAGGGTCTAGAAGCAGCGACACCTCAGTTGCAAGTGAGCACACACATAGCCTCCCAACCTTTGGCTTCAAACATTCTCCACTAAAAGGAATCAGGGCTTCTTGGATAACTCAAGCTGACGAAGCATGAGATGAGCCTGAAACATTTCACAGAGCCAGAAAATAAGGATGTGTTCAAAGAATGATGGGGATATGTCTACAAAACAAAAAACCACCTTGAACGAGCTTCCTCTGATCAAACCGGGGACAATTTGGAAGTCAAAGATAGCAACAGATTATAACCCAATAAATAAAATAAGCATCCATAAATATAAGTAAATATGTAGTATATGTAAATGTAATATACTTTTATATTAATTCATATAAGTATTTATAATTATGTAAATTTATTTGATATATTTATAATTTTATTTACCGTATATTTTATAGTTATTTAGACTAGGGCTTTATTTGTAACATATAATGATATAAATAAATTAAGAAAAGAAAACTCTAGTTGGTTTTTTTTTTTTGCAGTTTTCCGGCCAGAAGCCAGGTTTGAACCCGCCACCTCCGGTATATTGGGCAGGGGTCCTACTCCTTTGAGCCACAGGCGCCACCCAAGAAAGGAAAACTCTTCCTAACAACCGACTCTCAACTAATAAATGTAGAAGGAATGATGCAATTAAAATATCATTGTCATGATAATAATCGATCCAGGCAAGAATAATCAGTGAATGTTAAAATTAGGGGATAAAAGTTTGATGAATGATTACAAAATTACAATAACCTAGAGCAGGATAAGATCAAGTTCAGAAACCTCCGGCATAGCACTAGAGATTTTTCACCCACTTACTGTCAGCTGGCTCTTTAAGCCATATTGCTAATAGGATGATAATAATCATTTAGTTTTCACTATCGGAGAGGCATAGTAGGTGGAGAATTGGCTTTTGCATTCATTAAGTCACTTAATCCTAACACCAACCCACTAAGCATTTTCATGAGAGCATCCTAATTTTTTAGATGAAAGAACCAAAGTTCAAGAAATGGAAAATTTGTCTAGGGTAAAATAGCTGGAAAAGAGCAGAGCCCAGATTCAAGTTCGTGCCTTCCGATTTTGAGCTCAGTGTCGTTCTATCATGCAGCGTGTCTCTGGGTCCGCTTAGATCTCCGTGCTTCTGAAAGTGCGGAGAACGATCAGGACATAGAGGCATTCCTAAAACAAAAGTATTTGTGGCTCCTTTTTTCTCTTCGCCATATTTACTAAACACCCAGCCTCATCTTCCTCAGTGCACAACAAAGACAGCTGTACTTCATTTACAGGTTGTGCCGGAGACTAAGCTGGATAATGTATGTAAAGCATTTAGAAATAGCACAGCATAAAATGAGTGTCCATTAAATGACAGCAGCGGCAATGGTAATAGTGGTTGCAATGTTGCACTCCCTGGTAGGACAAAAAAATATTTCGAAAGGGCACCTCTCACTTTTGGACTAAATTGATAATCAAGAGCCGGGTCATAAAGAGCTTTTTGTATCACGAAAAGATTACATGTTATTCTACAAGCAATGAAACCACTGAAGAATTTTATTACAGGGAGAGATGTGATCTGGTTGGCAATTTGGAAACCCAGGGGAAGAGAGGAAAGCCAAGGCAGGGAGACCAGCGGGAGGCTGCAGTCGAATAACAGGTGAGAGACGATGCTCTGAGCTAATGGAAGGGCTGGCATGATGAAGAGGAGGAACAAAGGGACAAAAGCCAGGGTTGCTGCCTGGGTTTGGCAGGGGAGGAGCTTATCTGAGCCTCTGGCCCCTGGCCTGGGAAGGCAGAGGAAGACTGGCTGGTCATGGCTCTGGGACGGTTTGGGACTCGCAGGGTAGCCACAGTAAACAGTTGAATATTCAGATCTGAACGAAGGCTTCTGAATATCTAGAAAGAAGAGGCTGAAAGGAAAAGATGCTTAGTGTTCCGAATATCCGATCTTCAGATGCAGGAGAGAGCTCAGGGCGGGAGCCGCAGGTCTGGGGGTCACTGAAGCTGTGGGAGTGGGGGGGTTCCCTCAGAGAAGAGACGGAGACTGAAGAGAGAGCAGAAGAAGAGGCTGAAGGAGAACGAAGAGGAACACTCAGAAAGATAAGAGAATTTGGAGGAGGGAGTTTTCTGCCATGTCAAAGGCTGCAGAAGAGCAAATGAAGCAAAGAAGGGCCGAACGTGCGTGTTGTATTCGGCAGCTAGGTCACTAGTGACCTTGACAGCAGCAGGTGCTGAGAAGCTGCCTCGTTGGCAAGATGAAGAAGAGAGTTGGGCTTCTAAGGAGAGAAACTAGAGCTTGACTCTTACTGTCTGTGGGCACCCCACTCCCACTCCCTTGCCAGGCGTTCCCATCTACTGGTGGGTGGAAGATCTTCCCTCCAGAGCTGGGGTCTCGTTCCCTCCGGCACCTTCCCTCAGCTGCAGTTCAGTTCCCAGATCCACACCTGGTCTATCCACTCCTCCAGAGCCGCCCACTTATGCCTTCCCACTGCATGGTCTTATCCAGCACTACCCACGTGCTCTGGGCTCTCCAGACTTGCCTTAAGTCAGTCCCCAGGGTGGGGATTCTGTTTTATTAAAACTGAGATAGTGCTTTGGTAACATTGGAGCCTGTCTTTCACCTGGTCTTTGTTTCTTCTGCTATTCCGTTGATGCCTTTCCGACCATTTTTTAACCTCTACCCAGAATAAGAAAGGCACTTCGCACTGCAATCAGTATACATGTATGTGCTTAACTAAAAGAAAAGTGTCATGACATGATGTGTACCCTGCCTATGGTAGATGCACTCCAATGGCAATGTTCAACTCCATTACAGTTTATTTTATTTTAGTTCATGCTTCTAAAAGCTGGTCCTGACCCATTACATTAATTTTGCAACTCATAAAACTGATTTAACCACCCAGGGTATGAAATATTTCAAGCTAGTAGAGGCTCAAAGGGAAAGATGCTGAGTGTTTTGCTGAACAGGTCCCCCTTCCTCTCCCTCACTGAGGCACAGACCTGCCCTCTAACCTTTTCATGGCTCAGAAGGATGGGAATGAAAATCGAGTAGGTTAGAAATCGCCAATACCCTCTGTGTATTCCAATACAGTCCAGTTACTAGATGTTAGTCAGCCTTGGGAGTATGCGAATTTCCAAAGTGGCTCGCCAGAGGCAGCTATAATGGTGGAATTTGGAAATTAATGGAGGGGAGAATGGCTCACCTTTCAAATTACCCCACACAGGCCTCTGGCCCTGTGATTACCCGTGAGGCGTCCTGCAGCCTAGGGCATTTTCATGCCATGAGGACTCCCTTAGGCAGCCTTATTCCCACCTCTCCTGAGAGATGCGTAACACTCCCAGAGTTCAGGGGGGCTCATCTATTCATCCAGGCCACAGTTTGCCACTCGAATCCCACCCATCGCCAGGCAACTGGTGGGAGCTGCACTGCCCTCCTGTCCATGTGCTCCTCAGACCTCCCTGGGGGAGATCCTTCACTTGAAAACAATGAAACATTATTCCCGTTCAGCAAAGAACATTTGGGGATTTTTTTTTTTTTACTCTAACTTTGTCATTTCCAATGTCTTTTCTGCTTCTACCTAGGAAGAGCCGGGATTTCTGTATTTACCTTAACTGCAGACAGGAGGATGCTGCCCGAGAAATAGCAGACGTCTTTTCTCATCTGCTAAGAGGTCCCCACTGCTGCCGTGGACGAGTTCTCCAGGGAGTCTCCTGAGGTGCACATCCATTATACACCTGCAATGAGCCAGGCCCTGGGCTGGGCCACAGCTTTACCCTGGTGACACTACGAGGTTCCTGGCCTCCAGGCACTCTCGCGCAGTTAAAGATGAGCAAAGAACAGTGGATTTCCCTCACTCCAGAAGAATTTGAACAGCTCCAGAAATATTCAGAATGTGAGTAGTTGGAGTGACCCAGCTGGGATGGGATTTCCTTTTTTGCTGGAGAGGTCATTCCTGGAGAGCAGAGTGATGTTACCATTGCCAAGCCACAGAGAATGTGGTTGCACCTGACAGCTTGTATTTCCTTACAAACACAGAATTAGGGTCTTTAACAGAAAAGCACAATTATCTTGAGGCTTTATAAATAATACATGCTCACCATAGAAATTTGGAATTGCACAGAAGAAAAACAAGTAGGTTAGAAACCGCCAACACACTCCATGGACATTCTGGGGCATTCCCCTCTCCTGCTTGTTTCTTTACACGGCAGGGTTCACACTGCATGTAACATTTTTAAGCCTGAATTTTCCATATAAAATAATATTGTAAGTATTTTCTCAGGCCATTAAGACCTCTTTAGACTATAATTTTGGGGCTGAGGGCTCCACAGTTACAGTGTTTCATATACTCTTGCATTTGAAAGAATATATATATTAATATTTTGTAAAACCTTCTTTCAGTGGGATAATGAATTCCGACATGTGTTTCTTGCTGTGCTTCATTCTGGAAAGGCTTGGGCTTTTACCTGGGGGTCTGGGTTTCGTATTAGTTGTGCCAGGAACCATTTCAGTGCAAGACTGAAATGGTGGTGGTGAGGTTGGCATCGGCACACAGGCACACAGCTGTGCCCGTCAGGCCACTGCTAAGCCCGGGCGGTGACAGGAGTCTGCTGAGGCTGTGCAGAACCCTGCCCCCTGCACACAGAGTAGCCATCACCGACTGTGTGTGGTGCCGACTTTCTGCAGAGCCTCTTGCCTCTGCCCTACCCCCTGGTTTTGTGGCCTCTGCCTTCATGTCATTTGTGCTGATACTTCTGTAAATCACTAGGCCTGGAGCGTGTTGACCTGCCCTACAGCGACAGGACCCTTCCCCGTGCCCATGGCCAGCCCCTTCCCACTTCCCACAGGGCGGGCAGCCCTTGTCCGCAGCACTGGGCTGGGAGTCAGGGGATCCTGCCCAAGTGCCCGGCTCTGTCCCCTGCTCTCTGTGACAGGACAGTCCTTCCACCCGCAGTGGGACTGGGAGTTCTCTCCCTGTCATCCCTCCCAGGCCTAACACTGCCTCCATGTGCTCCACCAGGTCAACAGGAGCGCCACAGGGCTATTGGCCAGTGTCCTTCCTGGTACCCTAGAGCCTGTGGTCTCTAATCTGGCCACGATGGGTTTCGGAAAACTCTAATATGCTGACAAGGAGCGAGGAATCACTCTCTGGAGTAAATTCAGTCTGCTCCGTAGGCCACAAAGTACCAGGCGCTATCAGGAATGAACAGAAGGACAAAGGGCCAGCTCTGGAGGCCAAGAATCTTGTCGGGAGTCAGAGTGTGCTCCTGACACAGAGAATGGCACCAGGCAGCAGGCGAACAGCCCTGGCAGAGCTGCCTGAACCAAACCGAGCATGTGGATGAGAAGGGAATTGCGAACCAAAGGAAACTGTACAGAAGGTACATGGCCTTGGTGGGCTGCTAGCAAAGTACCTCAGCGTATTTACTGTCTCCAAGTTCTGGAGGCTAAAAGTGCATAATGAAGTGGTCAGCAGGGTTGTCTCCTCCTGAGAGCTGTGAGGAAGGACTGTCCTAGTCCCGTCACCTTGGCTTGTGAGCTGTGAGGAAAGACTCTGTCCCAGGCCTGTCACCTGGGCTTGTGGCTGGTCCTACTCTCCCCGAGTTCCTCCACACGGCACTCATCGGAGTGCATGTCTCTGTGTCCAGATTTCCCCTTGTTACAAGGACACAGTCTTATAGTCTGAGACCCACCCTGCTCCAGCGTGACCTCATCTTAACTAATGACAGGTGCAACAACCCAAAGAAGGTTACATGAGGAATTGCTGAGGGTGAGGATATAAAAGATACGAATTGGGAGGGAAGGGACACAATTGAACCCATAACAGAGGGTTGAGCTGGGGAAACTCTTGCGTAGGGGGTGGTAAGGAGAGCTTCTAGGCAAAGCAGAGGGAAGGAACAGACGATGGGGAGGAGGATAGGGAGGCTGGGGAGAGCAGAGGCACCCTTGGGCCCTGCATGTCGGGGCACCACTTAGACCACAGATCTGGAGGCTGTGTGCAGGGTGGCTCGGACCAGGAGCTGCCCGGTCAGGGAGTCAGGCAGGAGCCCTTGGATGAAATCTAGTCTGAACTGAAGAACAAAGAGGGGAATGTGGCAATGAACAAATGCTAATTTGTAGGAAATTGTGGTGGAAGTATCATCAAAACTTACAGAGCAAAAGGAAACCAAAGCTACTACACAGACTGAAACTGTACAAAAGAGCCACATTGGGATGTAAGATTGGTGGGGATGGTTTGGTAAAAGGTGGAAGGTTTATATGATCTGAAGAGAAAGCAGAGAATTATGATGGGACAGTTTGGGGATGTTCATTTTGAGGCGGTGATGACATGTCCACTTGTGCGTTCCTAAGTGCCAGGCTCCAGGGAAACAGTAATGAATGAGACACAGTCCCTGCCCTCAGAATCTCCTCACAGTGGAGACAGGACTCACACCAGGGCGCCACGACGTAGCAGGGGCTCAGGTGTATGCAACAAGGGGGGACGCCCAGCCCAGTCCAGTGGGGGGCTTCCTGACACAGGGGCCATTTTCAGGAGGGGGAAGGGCGTTTCAGGCAGAGAAAGTGGCTTGGGCGAGGGCAGGGAGGAGAGGACAGCCCCTCATGGGCTGAGAGCCTAGGCTGCGTGTTGCTGCTGGTGTGGGAGAACGTGGGGGAAGGACCAGGAAGGGAAGTAGCCCCCTATCATGGAGGATCCTGCTCTCTCAGGGACTTGTCGTGTGGGCCCCAGGAGGGCACGTGATAGGATGTGAGTGGGAATGAGGGGTCAGGCTACAGCTCTGACTTGGGAAGGGTGCGTGGAGACAGCAAGGAGAGAGTGAAAGAAGGATGAAATCTCTTTCCAGAGCAAGAATGTTAGGAGAGAAAAGGAAAGGATGGAACTGGGCCTTAGGCTGGGCCTCAGTCAGGGGTCTGGGAAGAAGAGCAGCCAGAAGAAGACAAGGAAAGAGCCATGAAGGCAGCCAGCCAAGAGGGTGAGGATGGAGGGAGCCGGGGCAAGGAGGGCTCCCGAGTGTGCAGAGCAGCCGGGTGGGCAGGGGGATGAAAAGAAGCTGGAGTGCTTAGCAGGAAGGGTCCTTTCCGGTTTAGGTCCTTTTCTTCAACCGTGGCTTTTGTCCTTCTCTGGCAACTCCCTCATGTTGTCCACTCCCAGGACTGGAAAGCCCTCTGCTACCATTATTCTAACAGGAGAGGAAAAGAAGATTCAGTTCTTAGAAGATGATTAATCTTCAGAGGAAACCCTGAGAAAGTCACTTCCACCACTTTTAGACACATTCTGGTTATTAGTTGGATTGCATTGCCATGGCAACCACTCTCCCTAACCACATAAACAGGAGCTTTAGAGTAGTGAAATAATGAAGTGCACAGCCTGAGAACTGAGAACTTTCTCCAATGGGGTTACCAGGCAGGAGAGATTCTTGGTGTTTTCCATTTATGTAGTGTAAAACTTGTACTTTCTCTGGTTGCCTTCTATGGGGATGGGGAAGACATCTTAAAACAATCTTAGAGACGACATACATATTTATATTTTATATGTATACAGAGGGTGCCAAAAATGTATACACATTTTAAGAAAGGAAAAAAAACTGTATAAATTTGTAAGACTCAAGTCACATTTGACTTCTGCAATTATAAGAGGTGCCCAATGTGATTTGTTTTCATCAGTTGTTATCATTATATATGGAGTACTACAATTTTAACACAGTTTTTTCCTTTCTTAAAATGTGTATACATTTTTTGGCACCCTCTGTATATGTATGACACAAAAACACACAGCTGACAGCAAGCTTAATGTGAACCAACCATGTGAAGTGCATGTCAAAATAACTAGTGTAATATTATGAAATTCTTATCACAAAATAAAAACAAAGTAAAAATTCTTAGAAACAGAAAGATGAAATTTAACTCTACCTGTGATCCTATTTCTCAGCAATAAGCAGTACTAGCATGTTTGTGTATAAATGTAAATATGAAAATCTATATATATATATATATATATATATATACATAGAAACACATACATATACAAAATAAACTTGGGAATACACACACACACAATTTCAGGATGCCATTCTGTATGATGTTTTCTTCACCCTAACAATCTGTTCCAGTTATCTGTTGCTCTATCAAAACAAAAACAGCTTGATGAGTTTTTAAAAAAATGTTGTTTTTCCCATGATTCTGTGGGTCAGGAACCTGGGCAGGACATGGCAGCCATGGCTAGGAGTCTTCTCCACTGTGTCCGGGCTTCAAGTGAGAGGCCTCAGACAATCAAGGGCTAGAGCGTCCTGCATGGTGTATTCACTTACGTGGTGGTTTCTTGCTGTTCCCCATCGACCTTCATTCTCCGGCAGTCTCTGACCCTCCAGGGCCTCTCCATGTGGCCCTTCTTTTCAGCAGGATAACCTGGACATCCAAACTGGTGGCTCAGGGCTCCAGGAGCAGAAAAGCAGCAGCTATCCGGCCTTTTAACACGTGGGTGAGAGGCCCTAGAGCAGAACTACCTCCACCTTCTATTGCTCAAAGCAGTCACAGCCCCGACCTACATTCAGTGGCGTGCAGGAATGAACTCCACACCTCATGGTGGAGTGGCTCACACAGGGAAGGAAGGAACAAAAGGAGCCATCTTTGGAAGCGAGCGCACAGTACACCATGAGGCTTTCCCATATCACTTAATATGCTTCTGAAGCATATTTTTAGTGGTTGCAGTGATTTTGATTTCTTTTGAACACATTTGGACTACTTCATTGAAACAAAGCAGTCATCGAAATTTCAGGATGGATCAATAGATTTATGGTGTCTGATTAGGCAAACTGATACCCATATTCTATACTACCCTGATCAGACCTTTCCAGAGAACTGAATTTATTTCTGGGCACAACAGTTTACAATGGATAAAGACAACTTGAAACTTGTTTGAGAAATACCCCTGGCACGATGAGAAATGAGAAACGCCCCCACAGGCTCATTATGGCGGAATGAAGATGTCGTGCATATTTGCTGGAGAAAGGAAGGAAAAGATGAGGGAGAGCTTGTTGTATTAAAATAGCTGATTGTGGCTGCAGGGAAGAGGTGTTAAGTTAATTTTGAGTAGCTTCAAAAGATAACCCTAGGACTAATGGAAGGAAATCATAGGAAGATTTTTTGATGGTCAAAGTGTCCAAGATGGAACAAAATTGACGTTGAAGTAACTGTTTCCTTTTCCTGAAACTGTCTGGACAGAGAGTTGACTGAGACACTGTATGGAAGATAAGGTCATTAGTTGTCTGGTTGATTAAATGACCTTTATTAGCCCGTCTAGGACTTGGATTCTGTGTTTAAATAGAAGCCAATTTGTGCATGTGGGAATGCCCTCTCCTAGCCCTCCACCTAACAATTGTGATAATCACCAGGAAGGGCATTTTTCCCCCAGTCTTTATTGTTATTGTTAATTCCTCGAAAGTCCCATGATTTATCGAGGACAGAAACTGTTCATTTATTAGGGGAAGGGAGGGAAACAACGGATGAAGCATCAGTTTAACTTTAATTCTCCAAGAAATTAAACCAAACATTTCCTACATCAGCCAATAGTCATTTAGACAGGGTAGAATTCTTTTCTTCTTGAGACAGAGTCTCACTCTGTCACCCAGCTAGATGCTATAAAATTTTTACAGCTTGGAAAGATTTCAACCATCATCAGTTCCATTTGTAACCCCTTTACAAATGAGAACACTGTGTACAGAAGAGTTCCGTGACTTATCTAAGGTCATGCAGAAGGTCAATGGGAAAATAAGAATTAGAACCAGTGAGAATCCAATTTGTTTCGATTCAGTTCCAACAAATTAAAAAAAAAAAAAGACCCTTTGGAGCTCAAGAGCTCAAACTTCAACCATATTTTGATATGTATAGATATGTATATATTTAGAAAGAGGGAGAGAGCAATTAAATTATAATAGAGCAAAATTTTAAAGTATATGTCAGGAAAATGAATCAGTAACTTGTGGTACCAGGAAATGTATTTCATTAGAATCAGATCATGGCAAATTTTCTGACTTTAAGTGTAGGTACAGTTCAAAATTCAAAACTGTCAGAGCCAGAGAAAATATTTAGGACTGATTTATAAAGCAATGGGAGGCTCTAAGTGTCATTGAAACCTTGCTACTTGTATCAGCCAGTACACTAAGTCCTAATCAAATGTTCATGCAGTCCTGGACCATAAAGTGTCGCGTCTTGTTCCTTTTATCTTGGAAGAGATAACCACAGCTATTTCTCACCCGCATCTGTTTTGGCACAGCTGCCCTTTTTTTCCTTTATTGATGATGAGGACTCTGCTCACAAGGATTCACAGAATCCATGGACAGAGAGAAATTTCTATGGGACAATGACTCTCAAAAGTTTAATGTACACATGAATATCCTGGAGAGCTTGTTAGAATGCAGATTCTGAATCAGAAGGTCTGGGGTAGTGCTGAGATTCTGCATGTCTAGCAAGCTCCCAGGACGTGCTGATGCTGCAGAGGCCACACTTTTAGTTGCAAGATGGTACAGGTTGTCTGATCCATTCCTGCACCTCTACTTGAAATATGACTGGTGAGGCCAACTAAGGGGAAAAAAAGTGAGAAATTTTGCAATATATTAATAAATATTACTTACACGAATAAGTCATTTGGATCATTTATGATGGCAGAAAATTTTAGTATCCTAGGAAAGGTTTTCTTATATCAGCCAAAATTCCCTCTGCTTCAACGTAAAGTCTTTTCCTCTTACTTTATGTGAAGCAGGTGGTGGCAGAATCACCACTTCCAGGTCAGTGGCCCTCAACCTTAGCTGCATAATCACATGGAAGGCTTTGAACACTTCCAATGCCCAGCCTGCACCTCCCAGACGATTTAATTACCGTCTGTAGGCATGGGACCCAGGCATCAGTATGTTGGTTTTTTTATTTGTTTGTTTATTTAATTTTTTTATTATTAAATCATAGCTGAGTACATTAAAGCAATCAAGGGGTACATTGTGCTGGTTTCATATACAATCTGAAATGTTTTCGTCAAATTGTTTAACATAGCCTTCAGGGCATTTTCTTTGTTATTATATGAAGACATTTGTATTCTGCATTTAGTAAGTTTCACCTGTACCCTTCTAAGACGCACCATAGGTGTGGCCCCACCAATTACCCTCCCTCCACCCAGACCTCACCCCTCCCCTCCCTTCCCTTGCCCCTTTCCCCCTATTCTTGTGCTATAGTTGGGTGATAGCCTTCATATGAAACCTATAAATTAGCTTCATAGTAGGGCTGAGTACATTGGATACTTTTTCTTCCATTTTTGAGATACTTTGCTAAGAAGAATATGTTCCAGCTCCATCCATGTAAACACGAAAGAGGTAAAGTCTCCATCTTTCTTTAAGGCTGCAT
>CAUYON010135306.1:0-31573 GCA_963573935.1 Arctocebus calabarensis | reverse complement strand
GTTATAAAGGGAAATTACAAACACATTTCACTTATAGATGAGGATGCAATATCCTAAACAACATATTAACAAGTCAAATTAAAAATTAATGTTTAAGTACTGTACTTTGGTCTCTCTGGGGTCCCTTTATAAGGACACTGAGACTTATAAACCACAGACATTTACTGCTCACAGCTCTGGAGGCTGAAGACCCCGGTGTGGCAGGTGTTGTGAGTGGTGGGGACTCACTTTCTGCTCCGTAGATGGTGCTGGGAACTGAGATACGATCTCAAGCCCACCCAGCTGACTTAATGAACCCCCTCTCAGGAACACACCCCACAAATACCCTAAGGCAGAGTTGGCGGCCCAAGGAAAGGAAGTCACAGGTGAAGGTCCTCTTTTTACTTACCGGTCCAAGGGCTTGTCTCCTGATTGGCAGACTCTGCCCAAGGGCTTGTCTCTGATTGGCAGACTCTGTCCATGGGCTCGTCTCTGATTGGCAGACTCTGTCCATGGGCTCGTCTCTGATTGGCAGACTCTGTCCATGGGTTTGCCTCTGATTGGCAGACTCTGTTCAAGGGCTCGTCTCTGATTGGCACTCTGTCATTGGGCTCATCTCTGATTGGCAGACTCTGTCCATGGACTTGTCTCTGAGGCAGACTCTGTCCATGGGCTCATCTCTGATTGGCAGACTCTGTCCAAGGGCTTGCCTCTGATTGGCAGATTCTGTCCATGGGCTCGTCTCTGATTGGCATTCTGTCCTTGGGCTCATCTCTGATTGGCAGACTCTGTCCATGGGCTTGTCTCTGAGGCAGACTCTGTCCATGGGCTTGCCTCTGATTGGCAGACTCTGTTCAAGGGCTCATCTCTGATTGGCACTCTGTCATTGGGCTCATCTCTGATTGGCAGACTCTGTCCAAGGGCTTGTCTCTGAGACAGACTCTGTCCATGGGCTCGTCTGTGACTGGCAGACTCTGTCCAAGGGTTTGTCTCTGATTGGTAGATTGTGTCCAAGGGTTTATCTCTGATTGGTAGACTCTGTCCAAGGGCTTGTCTCTGATTGGTAGACTCTATCCAAGGGCTTGTCTCTGATTGGCAGACTCTGTCTAAGGGCTTGTTTCTGATTGGCAGACTCTGTCCAAGGAATTGTCTCTGATTGGCAGACTCTGTCTATGAGCTTGTCTCTAATTGGCAGACTCTGTCCAAGGGCTTGTCACTGAGGCAGACTCTGTCCAAGGGCTTGTCTCTGAGACAGACTCTGTCCATGGGCTCGTCTGTGATTGGCAGACTCTGTCCAAGGGTTTGTCTCTGATTGGTAGATTGTGTTCAAGGGTTTATCTCTGATTGGTAGACTCTGTCCAAGGGCTTGTCTCTGATTGGTAGACTCTATCCAAGGGCTTGTCTCTGATTGGCAGAATCTGTCCAAGGGCTTGCCTTTGATTGGCAGATTTCCTCATCTTAACTCAAGGGATCCCCTGGGCTCAGAGTGTTCAGATCCATATCTCTACTCAAGCTTTCCTTTCCACTTACCCTGGTCTGGATCTTTTAGACAAAGCTTAACTCTTTCAGCCAACTGTCAGCTAAATAATCCCCAAACCCACCTGTGACCTGTATCTCCCAATTCAAGATGTCATACCTTTTCAGGCCATACCGACATATGCCTTCCACATATTATGACTCAACCAGTAATTCCTGTCTATCTACCAGAAATGTATAAAACCACACTTAGTCCACTTGCTCCATGCCATGGTCCCCAAACCTGGTGCAGAATAAATCCCTTTAAATTATTTCACAGACTTCATCTGTGAAATACTTTAAGTTATTTTAAATAATTTTATTAAACTATTTCACAGATTAAGTCTGTGAAATGTTTCCCATTTCTAAACTTTCTTTTTGAGGCAGAGTCTCACTATGTCATCCTCAGTAGAGTGCTGTGCCATCACAGCTCACAGCAACCTCCAGCTCTTGAGTTTAAGCGATTTTCCTGCTTCAGCCTCCCAAGTAGCTGGGACTACAGGTACTGGCCACAATACCTGGCTAATTTTTGTTGTTGTTGCAGTTGTCATTGTTGTTCAAGCTGGCCTGGGCTGGGTTCAAACCTGCCAGTCTCAGTGTATGTGGCTGGTGCACTACCCACTGAGCTACAGGCACCACCCACCTCTCCATTCTTGTGATGCTTTATTAAGAAGAATGTGTTCCACCTCCATCCAGGTTCATACAAAAGATGCAAAGTCTCCATCTTTTTAAGACTGCATAGTATTCCATAGTATTCACATTCCACAGCTTGTTAATCCATTCCTGGGTTGATGGGCCCTTGGGTTGTTTCCATGTATTGGCTATTGTGAATTGAGCTGCGATAAACATTCTAGTGCAAATGTCCTTAGGTTAAAATGAATTTTTTAATATTGTTTAGATGCCCAGTAATGGGATTGCAGGATCAAATGGAAAGTCTAATTTGAGTTCTTTGAGTATTCTCCATACTTCCTTCCAAAGAGGATGCATAAACCTATGGGGATACTCTGAGTTATGAAAATGGCCCAGCAGAAGTCCCTTACACCTGAAAAGACAGTGGTCTGCTTGTCCTACTTCTAAGGTGACCCTTAGAATGGGTAACCTTCCTAAATACATCTGTTGAGATTTCAAAAACTTAGACATAAACAGTTCTAGGCATTTAAGTGTGACCAGCAATTCTGGAAAAATCCATCTAATAATTGAAATTATTGAAACTTTTTTTTTTTTTTGCAGTTTTGGGACGAGGCTTGAACCTGCCACCCCTGGTGTATGGGGCCAGCGCCCTACTCCTTTGAGCCACAAGCGCTGCCCAAACTAAATTTATTTTTTTCTCCTTGTTTTTTTCTTGTTGAGACAGAGTCCTACCCTATTCCCTGAGCAGAGTGCAATGCTGTCACAGCTCTCTGCAAGCTCAGACTCAGGCTGTGGGCATCCCGCTGCCTCAGCCTCCAAAGCCGCTGGGATTACAGGCACTCACTGTAGTACCCAACTCGGTTTTTCAATTTTTTTTCATGAGTTGGGGTCTTACTCTTGCTCAGACACGCTTGAACTCCTGAGCTCAAGCAAACCTCTCACCTCAGCCGCCCATGGTGCTGGGATTACAGGCGTGAGCCACCACGCCTGGCTAAAACTAAATTTATCATCAGGAAAGGCAGCCACTTCCCTTCCCTTCTGTCCCATGTAAATAAAATATGATTCTGACATCTGTAGACACAAGCAAAACACACACTAGAAAAAGATAACAAGGCTGTTTTGTTTTAAATTTTAATTTAAATGCATTAGCATTTGTCAAAGTGTGATAACACACACACCAGAATGCATAGCAGAATTCCATGCTGAACTCACAGCATAAGCCAGCTAACCACTGCCCGCAAACTCAAGTTCTCATCTTCAGAGAAGCAAGCTACAAATAGACCCAAAGACACATTTTCTAGAATACATCCTCTTTCTTAACAGTTTATTCTACAGTCATGGCCCACAGCACTGAACATTGCTTCCCTTGAACACAGTAGGAATCAGTCTGACTGATGGCTGACTTCCAACTCACCTGAGATTCTATCTGCATAGCTATTTTATTTTTCCTTTCTTTCTTTTCTTAATTTTTTTGTCTGACAGTCTCACTGTCACCCTGGGTAGAGTGCTGTCACCCTCAAACTCTTGAACTCCAGCAATCCTCCTGCCTCCGCCTCCCGAGTAGTTGGGACTACAGGCACCAGCCACCACACCTGGCCAGGTTTTCTATTTTTAGTCAAGATAGGGTCTCGATCTTGCTTAGGCTGGTCTCAAATTCCTGAACTAAGGTGATCCGCCTGCCTTGGCCTCCCAGACTGCTGGGATTATAGGTGTGAGCCAGCACGCCCAACCATGCATGGCTATTTTATTTATTTATTTTTACTTTTTTTTTTTGACACAGAGTCTCACTATATTGCCCTTGGTATAGTGCTGTGGCATCACAGCTCACAGCAGCCTTCAACTCTCGGGCTTAAGCGATTCTCTTGCCTCAGTCTCCCAAGTAGCTGGGACTACAGGTGCCTGCCACAACACCTGGCTATTTTGTTGTTGTTGTTGCAGTTGTCATTGTTATTTAGCAAGCCTGGGCTGGGTTCGAACTCCTCAGCCTCGGTGCATGTGGCTGGCGCCATAACGACTGTGGTACGGGCGCTGAGCTATGCATACATGGCTATTTTAAATGAACCTCTGAACTTGACCTGAACTTGAGGTGCACGGTGCCAACCAAGAGTGTATAGCTTTTAACCAGCCAGATGTCCAGAGCGATAACCCCTGCTCAGTGCACACCTTGCTCGAGCAAAATGTCACAAATCGTGCCATCAACGCACCAAGATGCCTCCACCCAAAGAGCTGTACTGGGGACATGAAAGTGATACATATTCAGCAAATCCAAACCCAATCCCCAGGTCCAAGTCCTACCAGCGTCCTCCAATGCCACCTCTCATTTATTCTTTACTTTTTCTCCAGTATGAGCCTGGTAAACGGACCACTCAAATGTTCCCCAAACTGCCCTGTTTCCCCCCATCTTTATAACAATGATGCTCATTTTTAAGGAGAATCACAGAGGCTGCGACAGCCACGTGCTGAGATACACAGCATATTTTGTTAATCCATTCAGCGAGGGTATCTCTGAAGACGAGGTTTTTCTCCTGGAATAAAGACTCCTGTCTCATAATACTGAGAATTCCCCTCGGAGATCTGAGCTGAAATGCTTTGGAGGAACAATGAGGAGTTAAATTGAGGTAGCAACTCAGTGAACCGAGGACGGCCGAGAGTAATTAGCCGCAAACTGATTTCGTGCCAGCAAATTGTTGCTATAAATCGTTTGGCTTGAACCCGCGACTCTCCCAAAGTAGGAAGTAAATCAGTTTTGGAAGACATTACATTCCCCCAAGCCACCTAAAATCTTTCTTCCAAATGTCCAAATAGGATTTGTTACAACAGCACTGAGACCCCCTTGTTAGGATTTAAAGCAGAGATAACAACAAGGGTGGGATTTATTTCTGAGATATGCTTTTTGCAAAGTCTAAGTGAGAGTGAAACTCTAAATATTTACTTAGCCCTAAGGAAAACAAGCGTTCCAGTCTCGAAATAACATAGCCTGGTGTTAATTAGCTCAGTGACAGAAGGGACTTTGCAGAGAGGTGGAACTCGGCACGGGACGTTCCTGATAGCAAGGGTCTACTAATACTTTATTCCTGCTCATTTTTGCTGACAAGCTTAAGCCACGAGCCGAGAGCCCAGGAGGACCTGCTGCTTTGTACCTGCAGGGACCTTCAAGGTAGGAGTTCTCTTCTCTGCTATTTCTGTGAGGCACTCAGGTTGGTTACTCATAAATACAGGCACATGGGTTAGTAGCATTTTGCTTTGAAAGGCTCAGAGGGCACTCCCAGCGGACGGGACCACAGCCCGACAGAACAGGCCATGAGCGCACAGCACACACACTGAGGATGCCTGCCCGGGTCACTGCAGGAACCGGTCCAGCTTTTCCTGAATGCGGGCAAAGGCGTCCTTCCCCAGGTAGTCGATATGCCCTTCTTCCCACTTTCTCCTCTCCTCCTCGGGGCTCAGTTCTCTCACCTTCTCTTCGATGGAAATCTCGGAAACAGAGACGGCCAGGTCAACCTAGGGAACACAAGCCAGTGGGACATGGTTTGCAAGCTGGCCGTTATCCTGGGAAAGACCGTAAAATCCCTGCATATCTCGGTTCCCCAAGGGGCACCATTAATCTTTACCCTTTTTCTTTTGAACTATACATGGATTTAATATCGTATGCACAGATTCTTTCACCCTTTTTCTTTAATTTTGCAAATTGCAATTTAGCACTTTTCTTTTGAACCAAGTACACACTGGATTTAACATCGTATGCACAGATTTTTTTGGCTTTTCTTTAATTTTACAAATTGCAATTTAGCACTTGTCTTTTGGACCAAGTACACACTCGATTTAATATCATATGCATAGGTTTTTTTTTTTTTTTGCCTAAATCCTTTTAATTTTACAAAATAAAATTTAGCACTTCTCTTTTGAACTAAATACACATGGGATTTTAATATCGTACACGTATTTTTTTTGTGCCTAATTTTATTCTTTCATTTTATAAAATGTAATTTTATGTGTGCACTTTTTCCTAAGGATTGTTTTAATTTCTAGCCACTAAACCATTTTGCATGCACACACGTGCACACACACACATTACTGATTTAATATTTGCACCTGGTAACACCTCTGTGGTTTGTGTTACTGTAGATAACCAAAATATATTAACTGAAAAACAGTTTTTCACTGCATGTAAATAAGACCTATTATAATCAGGAGTGCTTGGAAAAATCGTTTAAATAATCATTCAAGTGATTTTCTCCTTTTAGTGGCCCCCATCTCTGTGTTCATAAGGGATAAGTGTGATCAAATGTATGAACATACAAGTGTGTAAACATAAGCACACACAGACAAGCACATCTTACTTTTCTTTGATCCTCAGGTCAACAAAAATAATAGATACTTCTGCTTTAAATACTTCTTACCAAGAATTGGAGAAAAGCTTTAAAATTGGTACATGGTAACAGTAACAGTATAACACATATAGGTCTCACCTCCCTATCTCGCACAGAGTCTTTCAACCTTTTTTATCTCACAGCACACTTGAACCTTCTGTGAACCTTCTACAGCACAATTAAATTATGTTGATAAAGGCTCGGCACATGTAGCTCAAGTGGCTAAGGTGCCAGTCACATACACCAGAGCTGGCGGGTTCAAATACAGCCCCAACCTACCAAACAACAATGACCACTACAACCAAAAAATAGCCGGGCACTGTGGCAGGCACCTGTAGTCCCAGCTACTTGAGAAGTGGAGGCAGGAGACTCCCTTGAGCCCTGGAGTTGGAGGTTGCTGTGAGCTGTGATGCCATGGCACTCTACCCATGACTACAGCTTGAGGCTCTGACTAAAAAAAAAAAAAAAAGTTGATGTAAAAAAATGAGTAAAAAAGAAGAAAAGAATATACTTATTGTGCTTTGAACTTCCTTCAAAAATAGTTTACTTAATGATCTTTAAAATTGTTCATGGCGCACCTAAGATCCTTTCACAGTACACCAGTTGAAGATTGCTGCTGGGGAAGGATGGATATATCTATATCTATATCTATATAGAGAGAGGGATGATTAGATACATAAGATAAGATATATGCAAGAATGGATGGATGGACAGATAGATGATAGAAGATATGGATGGGTAGATAAGATAAGATGGATAATGGGGATAGATAATAGATGGATGAATAGATAGATAAGATGGATGGATGGGTAGATAGATAAATGAGATGGATGGATGGATGAATGGATGGGTAGATAGATAAATAAAGATGGATGGATGGATAGATGGATGTGGATGGATAGATAGATAAATAAAGATGGATGGATGGATGGATGGATCAATAGATAAATAAAGATGGATGTGGATGGATAGATTGATAAATAAAGATAGATGGATGGATGGATAGATAAATAAAGATGGATGGATGGATAGATGGATGTGGATGGATAGATAGATAAATAAAGATGGATGGGTGGATAGATAAATAAAGATAGATGGATGGATGGATGGACAAATAGATGATAGAAGAGATGGATGGGCAGATAAGATAAGATAAGATGGGTAGATAAGATGGATAATGGGGATAGATAAGATGGATGGATGGATACATAGATAAATGAGTTGGATGGATGGATGGATTGATAGATAGATAAATAAAGATGGATGGATGGATAGATGAATAAAGATGGATGGATGGATAGATGGACAGATACATAAATACAGATGGATGGATGGATAGATAGATAGATGGATAAATAAAGATAGATGGATGGATGGATAGATGGATAGATAGATAAATAAGATGGGTGGATAGATGGATGGATGAATGGGTGGATGGATAGATAGATAAATAAAGATGGATGGATGGAAGGATGGATGGATGGATGGATGGATGGATGGATCAATAGATAATTAAAGATGGATGTGGATGGATGGATAGATAAATAAAGATGGATGGATGGATAGATTAGATATATAAAGATGGATGGATGGATAGATGGATGTGGATGGATAAATAGATAAATAAAGATGGATGGGTGGATAGATAAAGATGGATGGATGGATAGATGGATGGATGGATGGATAAATAAAGATGGATGGATGGATAGATACATAAATAAAGATGGATGTATGGATGGATGGATAAATAAAGATGGATGGATGGATGGATAGATGGATAGACAGATGAATAAAGATGGGTGGATAGATGGATGGATGAATGGATGGATGGATAGATAGACAAATAAAGATGGATGGATGGATAGATAGAAAAATAAACATGGATGGATGGATAGATAGATAAATAAAGATGGATGGATGGATAGATGAATGGATGGATGGGTAGATAGATAAATAAAGATGGATGGATGGATGGATGGATACATAAAGATGGATAAATTGATAGATAAAGATGGATGGATGGATGGATGGATGGACAGATGGATGGAAGGATAGATAGATAAATAAAATGGATGGATGATGGATGGGTGGATAGATAAATGAAGATGGATGGATAGATGGATGATGGATGGATGGATGGATAGATAGATAAATAAAGATGGATGGATAGATCGATGGATGGATGGATGGATGGATGGATAGATAGGACGGATAGACAGATAGATAGATAGTTAAGATAGATAGGTAGGTAGATAGATAGATAGTTGAGACAGATGGCTAAATAGATAAATAAGATGGATAGATGGATAGATAGATAGATAGATAGATAGATAGATAGATAGATAGATATGATTGATAGATACAGGTAGATAGATGATATATAGAAGGATAAATATACATGAAAATAAATTACAGTTTTTGTGGTCATACTGTATTTTCTCTTCTCATTATTTGTCACAGCATTTTTCCAGGGTTTTGCATAAAACAATTCTGTTTTCTATACTCATTCTAATGCATTTTATTCAAAATCAGCCTCACTGTCGATCAAAGAGACAGCCAGAATTAAAAATCAAAAAGGGGGCGGGGTCTGTGGCTCCAGGAGTAGGGCACTGGCCCCATATACTGGAGGTGGCGAGTTCAAGCCCAGCCCCAGCCAAAACTGCAAAAAATAAAAACAAATAAAAATCAAAAAGGTCCACTCCAGGGCCCTCAGCATTTCTCCCCTCCATGAGCCCTCCAATTTCTAGTCATGAAGTTCCTGAGAATTCAACCCTTCTGGGATTAACAGGACGCAGCCCTATACCAGTTTTCAGGACAAATCTGTAGTGATTGCAACATTGAAGCCCTGTTACCCAAGCAAGCGAGAAGCCGCTTTGATTTGATGAAAGAGGGGTATGTACAAGATAAGGGGCCTCCGCAGGACAGGACAGACTCACAGCAGGAGTATGTATATTTTTGTATGTTTATTTATGTATCTATCCATACATCCATGCATCCATCCATCTATCCATCCATCTTTATTTATCCATCTATCCATACATCCATCTTTATTTATGTATCCATCCATCCATTGAACAAATGAATGGCAATGTTTACAAGCCCAGCCCTGCGGTTTCCTCTGGGCCACTGTCTCTTCTCATCTGCCCACCTCCTTCCCCCAGGTCCTTGACATAGACAATCCAGTTCCGTCTCGTGGATGTTCAAAGAAAATGATGAATTCACCTGTGACCCAAAACCTATCTCCTCACCCCACACGCATGTCACGTCGCCCGCTCAGAGCCCCAGATTCAATTCCTAAACGCTTGATGTGATTACGTGAGAACAGATTCAGCTGAAGGGGTGAGGAGTTTCAGGAGAAACACACATACTACCAGCTCTAGAATTAAGTGCAAAATACCCTGTTTCACATTTCTGAGATCGACTGGGTAAGAAGGAAAAGAATCAGTCACATTTTATCCACGGGTGACTGCTGATGAAGGTATTTAGCAAATGAAAATCCTTTTTTCTTTTTACTTTACATAATTTACACCAAAAAAAAAGAAAGAAAGAAAATAGTTATAATACACTCAGTCACCTTATTTTTTTTCTTATACAGAGCCTGATTTTGTCGCCCTCGGTAGAGTGCCGTGGTGTCACAGCTCACAGCAACCTCCAACTCTTGGGCTTAAGCGATTCTCTTGCCTCAGCCTCCCACATCGCTTGGACTACACGTGCCCTCCACAATGCTCAGTTATTCTTTTTTTTTTTCTTTACAGACAGAGTTTCACTTTGTCACCTTGGGTAGAGTGCCGTGGTGTCACAGCGCACAGCAACCTCCAGCTCTTGGGCTTAAGCGAGTCTCTTGCCTCAGCCTTCCGAGTAGCTGGGACTACAGGTGCCCACCACAACGCCTGGCTATCGGTTCCATTCTAAAGACGAGTTTAATGCTAACTTTCATTCTCATCCCAATACCAAGATCTAGACCTGTGTTTACTGTTACTTAAAGAAGAAAAGGTATCATCTGGTCAGGCTTAGAAAAAAAACAAGTTATCAATCACGTTCACCGAACGCATCAGCAAACAGAGAGAATTGGACGATGAAAGAATCTGTAAGAGGAAGGAGGCGTCTTTCATTTCACCCTTAAGAAAGAAGGCGTTTGCACGCACGATTTGGACTGGAACATGTATCCCCAAATTTTCCAGCTTTGATTCTCCTCAGCTCAGAAAATAGATTGCCCTGTGTTAATTTCCATAGCCCCTGGACTCCCTTCAAGGAACTTTTGCAGAATAGCTTTCAAAGAGGGAAAGGGTCTGGTGAGCAGAATGGAGGGGGGGGAGAGGGGGTATACCCACCAAACCCCAGAGACAGACAGGCACACTCTTATTTCAACAAAATGTAGAGATAACAGCCCATGCCTGCAGGTGGCCGGCCACAGGGATGGCCACTAGCCCCCATCTGGAATGCTGGACAAGCAAAGGATTTGGGACGCCACCTGCAGAGCTTCCTGAGGCCCCGGGTCCCTGATGAGTTCGGCAGGCGGCTCCTGACTTGGTTCCAAGCTTTCCTCAGATGGGCCACTTTCCACCTGCTGCTAGAAACAGAACCAGTGCATGGTTAGCATATGGTGGGCTGCGGGGGGACGGCACTCTTAACCTAAATGACGGGAACACACTTAGCCTGGGGAAATGAGGCCCAGTTAAAACGACGCCCCAGATACTCTTGTGTGGGAAGACTAAAACAGCTGAAATTTGCCTCTCCTCAATTTTCTTGGGTCCCCGAGCACAGATGACATTCTACATGTTTATCCCAAACGCCTACAAAAGCATTTGGTAACCTGGTCTCTCACTGAAAGAAAAAAAAAAAGGTAGGAGAGAGTATCTATGATCTGGGGGAGAATACCATTCTGGTCATATCTGCTAATTAAAAAGCCCAGATTCATAAGGGTAAATTGGGGGGACAAAGGAATTAAAATGATATTCATACTCCTAAATACTGATTTTTAGACATGGGTGCAAGTTTCTATATACAATAAAAAGGTTGTTTTCTTTTTTTAATTTAGGAGATATAGATGTCTTCTTTATGGCATCTTTTTCCAGTTCTTTTCTTTTTTTTTTTTTTTTTTTGAGAAAGAGTCTCGCTATGTCACCCTCAGTAAAGTGCTGGGGCGTCAGAGCTCACAGCAATTTCAAGCTTACAGACTTACATAATTCTCTTGCCTCAGCCTCCCAGATGGCTGGGACTACAGGCACCTGCTAGAACGCCCAGCTATTTTTTTGTTGCAGTTGCCATTATTGTTTAGCAGGTGCAGGCCCAGGACGAGTTCACTGCCAGCCTCCGCGTATGTGGCCGGCACCCTAACCACTGAGCTATGGGCACTGAGCCTCTTTTTCTACTTCTTCTAAAAATAAGGTTGAAGAGGAAGAACCAAATGACCAGCAGGAAATACTATCACAAAGAAGGGACAACGGGGAAAAAACTCATCATAACACAACTTATTGCAGGTTAAAAGAAAACCCGCAGAGCACATGTGTAAAGGGGATAGGAGGAATAAAGTGCAAACTCTTTGGTATTTAACGGACATAGAAAGCTCTGAAAAAGACAACAAGCAGTAAAACAATTGGACACGTGGAAATAAAAACTATAAATGAGGTATACCAAGGCGGTTTGAGTCTCTGTGAAGTCTGCAAATTGAGGGGAGGGCAGCGACACGGGGTCACACGCTATTCCGGGAGAAGTCTCAATCTCAGGACAAACTATTGTCTGTTATAAAGAAAAAGACCAAAGGTGAGTTAGGTTAAACCTGCAGGCAAATAAATGCAGCTTCATCAAAAATACCCAGCCTATTTTGTTTTTCTGTCTCTACGCTATGAATTCAGCTGATCTTATAGGCCTGGGGCAGGGCAATATGCTGACTAATATCTGTCCTCACTCTTTTTTTTTTTGAGACAGACTCTCACTATGTCCCAATCTGTAGAGTGCAGTTACATCACAGCTCACAGCAACCTCAAACTCTTGGGCTAAAGCGATTCTGTTGCCTCAACCTCCCAAGTAGCTGCGACTATACGCACCTGTCACAATGCCTGGCTGTTTTTTGGTTGTAGTTGTCATTGTTCTTTAGCAGGCCCAGGTCAGGCTTGAACCCACCAGATTTGGTGTATGTGGCCAGCACAAACTAATGTAGCCTCTTTGGAAAGAAGTATGGGGAATCCTCAAAGAACTACAAGTAGACCTGCCATCTACTGCAATCCCATTATTTGACCATGCAATCCCATTACTGGGCCTCTACCCAGAAGAAAATAAAACCATTTTCTCCTATGGACGTTTGCATTAGACTGTCAACTGCAGCTCAATTCACAATCGTCAAGATGGCGAATCAACCCAAGTGCCCACCGACCCATGAGTGGATTAAGAAACTGTGGCATATGTACACCATGGAGGACTATTCAGCCATCGGAAAAGGAGACTTTACATCTTTTGTGTTTACCTAGATGGAGTTGAAACATATTCTTCTTAGTAAAGTGAAGAATGAAAAAGCAAGGTTTAGTACTCAGGGAGTAGGGTGCCGGCCATAGACATCGAGGCTGGCATGTCCAACCCTGCTAAACAACAACTGCAACCAAAAAATAGCTGGGTGTTGTGCCGGGTGCCTGTGGTCCCAAATACTTGGGAGGCTGAGGGAAGAGAATCGTTTAAGCCCAAGAGTTTGAGGTTGCTGTGAGCTGTGATGCCACAGCACTCTACAGAGGGTGACATAGTGTGACTCTGTCTTAAATAAATAAATAAATAAGCAAGAATCCAATGTAGTCAATACTAATATGAAACCAATGCATAAACAGCTACATGCCCACAGGAAAGAAAAACAAATATAGGTTAGCAAAGGGGAGGGGAGATGAAGGAAAGAGGTGACAGGTGGAGTCTGCACGTGATATGTAGAAGGTGAAGGGCATTTAGCACGTCCCCTGCGTGAAGGGCTCAGCCACCATTTAAACTTCATCTTAGACTTGAAAACAGCACCACCTAAACATTGGTACCGCCATATTAACCTGAAATGTAAAAAAGTGGTGAATGCTATAATTGTATTGGTATCACAAACGTATGGCTCTTATAAAAATGAATGAATACTTTATTTCTGCGATCAAGGCTGGCAGAGGAATATTGTGGATTAAATGCTGACCCGTGTAAGGTAAAGAATCAGGAAGCATCGCGGATCATCTCTAGGTCTCTGTCTCCTTAGTAACATCTGGCACACAAATTTATTACGACGCATATGCTAAATAATACACCTGACAAAGAAGCAGGGAAAAAAAGGATTAGTTGCATCAGATTAGGGAAAAGGTTCATCTCCTTCTGTCTCCTAATTTCTCTCAACAAGGAACACAGAAATAAATTCCACGGGGCCAATCAGAAAATTTAATCATTCCTTGGAAGAGATGCCACTCAGGATTATATGTTTAATTACAAAGGACAAAATAACAACACGAGTTTCCACCTTTGTATTCTGGATATATTATCACGTTTTACTTAAACTGGAAGAACAGTTCAGTTCCACCCCTGCTAATATTTCTGCTGAAGACTCACAGGCTTACTTACAATTAATGTTGTCAACCAAAACAAAATTATAAATAAGCATCCTTAAAATTCTTACTAGCAACAAGTAAAAACTTCCTTCTTTTTACGTTTCACGCACAGAGAAATTGTAAGAAGAGAATGTCACCAGAGCTGGGTGCCAAGTCAGCTTTAATAGAAAACGTGGCTTTTATAAACAAATTGCATTTATTTTCATCCTTAGGCGATAACTATTTCCTGGATTCATCTCCGAAAAGCCTCACTGAAGACTGACTGGGTCACCTTGAAAGGAAAGAGTCTGAAGTTGGACATGATTGTAGGAAAACGACCACCAGGCTTGTGGGAGCGGCCCCGGGATTTTGAGGGAGGCGCTGGGAACGAGACCATCTCCGAGCTGGCTGGGAGATGTTTTGCTGCCCGGAGACAAGCCCTCAAGTAGCTGCAGGAGTTAATGTGTGAACATCAGTCGCTCGTTATCAAGCAGGTGTTCTACATTGGACATTGGTGGTGCAGAAGGGTGGAAGTCGAGCCCATGGGGAAAGAACACCTAGTGACTATTAAGAATTCAGCTGCAATGTGTGGGCTCTTGTTGTCCAATGCCTCAATAAAAGGCCACGGCAGAGGTTGCTCTGGGCTCCCCTGCACTTAAGTTTAGCCTGCCTCTTGCAAGGTTGTACTTTTCATCCATGTCACGCCTGTTTCCTTCCTGCAGTGACAGGGACGGGGCGTTAGGGGTCACAACACATGATCCAGGGGTGATTTCTCACATGGGTGGGGAGAGAGAGAAAGAGAGGCTGAAGCGTGCAGAGAGACTTGAAAGCTGTCCAGGTCGGGAAGGGTCAAAGTTGAGAGCCACTCTCATCTGCAGCATGGGACACAGAATGGTCTGATCTATAAGCCAGGGACTTAAATTAGGAGCAAATAAGAAAGAAAACATTACAAAGGTACAAGTGAAATTTACTAAGTGTAGAATATAAAGGTCTTAACACAAAACTAAGAAAATGCCATGAAGGCTATGTTAACCAGTTTGATGAAAATATTTCAAATTGTATATAAAACCAGCACATTGTACCCCATGATTGCACTAATGTACACAGCTATGATTTAATAAAAATAGGAAGGAAGGAAGGAAGGAAGGAAGGAAGGAAGGAAGGAAGGAAGGAAGGAAGGAAGGAAGGAAGGAAGGAAGAGAGGAAGGAAAGAAATGAAAAGAAAGAAAGAAAACAGCCTTTGCATTGTGGACCACAGAGTCATCAAAGGTATTACTGCCAAAGGTGGGAAACACAAAAAATATAAATATACAAATCAGTTCAGGAACTGAAGTGAGATGTTTTTTCCACTTTTAGCAATTGGTGAGAAACTGCTTATTTCCTGCCAAAACAACCAAAAAGCTGTAAAGGTGAGTGGAAGTTCCACCCATAATTTGAGGATAAGGAACGCTTAGATAGGAATGTTTTGAAGAAGAACTTGGGATTTCAATGAAAGGAGAATTACAAATAGACTAGTGTTCGTGAGGTTGCAGCTCAATTCGTAAGGCAAACCACCTCAATAAAACCTTCCTTCACGAGCGGCACCTGTGGCTCAGTGGGTAGGGCACTGGCCCTATATACCGAGGGTGGTGGGTTCGAGCCTGCCCTGGCCAAACTGCAACAAAAAATAACTGGTCGTTGTGGCAGGTGCCTGTGGTCTCAGCACTCAGGAGGCTGAAGCATGAGAATCGTTTAAGCCCAAGAGCTGGAGGTTGTTGTGAGCTGTGATGCCACAGCACTCTACCCAGGACAACATAAATGTAAATGGCAGAAACAATAAAACTTGCATAAGACTTCCTTGGTGAGTACCAGCATGACCTTGGCTTAAGAAGAGGTTTTTTTAAAACAGTAAAGAGGGCCGGGCATGGTGGCTCACGTGTGTAATCCTAGCAGTCGGGGAGGCCTAGGTGGGTGGATTGCCTGAGCGCACAGTTTGCAGACGTGAGGCAGAGCGAGATCCTGTCTCTACAAATAGCTGGGCACTGTGGCAGGTGCCTGTAGTCCCAGCTACGTGGGGGGCTGAGGCAAGAGAATCACTTGAGCCTAGGAGTTTGAGGTTGCTGTGAGCTGTAATGCCACAGCACGCTACCAAGGGCAACACAATAAATAAATAAACAAAACAGTAAATAGAATCTATTAATACAAAGGTAATAATAATGGGTCTAAACCAGGAACTTTTGTTCATCAAAGGATACCATTTAGGGAATGAAAAAGATGACTAGCAGAGGAGAGAAAACATTTATTGCATTATTACTTGAAGACTTTAACTTCAGGCTGGGTGCGATGGCTCACACCTGAATCCCAGCACTGTGGGAGGCTGAGATAGGAGGATCGTTTGAGCTCAGAAGTTTGAGATCAGCCTGAGCAAGAGTGAGACCCCCGTCTCTTAAAACTAGCTGGGAATTGTGGCAGGTGCCTGCAGTCCCAGCTACTCGGGAGGCTGAGGCAAGAGGATCACCTAAGCCCAGGAATTGGAGGTTGCTGTGAGCTATGACACCACGGCACTATCAAGGGTGACAAAGTGAGAGTGTTTTCAAAAAAAAAAAAAAACAACTAACAGAAAACACAGAAGGGAAAAAAGAAAATCTTCCTAACTTTAGAATGATCTCTTCAAAACAAGGACATGTAAATACGCAAAAGCCAAGCTGTATTTATAATCTCATACATACAAACTGCTAGCACCGTGAGACGTTCTGCAGTCTCAGCTGGAATGCAGGGAAGGATGTGTGGCAACTGGACTCCTGTACCTCGCCTTGCTGTGAAACCCCTTTGAAAATCTTTGGCAGCATTTACTGAAACCATACCCTTGCGTATCACTCGATCTGGCAATCCAACCCCTAGAAAAATGTGCCAAGAATAGCAGCTCGCTGAATACAAAAGGATGCTCCTAGCAGTGTTGTCTGAATTGGCCAAACTTATAAAGTACCTGTTGAAAGTACAATTGATCAGGCGGCGCCTGTGGCTCAAAGGAGTAGGGTGCCGGCCCCATATACTGGAGGTGGCGAGTTCAAACCCGGCCTCCGCCAAAAGCTGCAAAAAATATATATATATATAATTGATCAACACTTTGTGCAGCCAGTGACAATGTCGGAACTATCAATTCTTCAGCAAAACAGGTGGTGCCCACGTACATGTCTTGTGAAACAAAACAGGCAAGACTCAAAAGTACAAACCGTATGATCCTATCAATTCAGAGCTCAAAATCTGGGCTACGGTTCTGACTGTCCCTTTCCTGGTGACAAAGATTCTGTCAGGAGGACTTTCTGGATCTGCACTGTTGCTATACTAAGGTTTTTACTGTAAAAATTCAACACAGTGTATGCTGAGGTGTTCAATTCCTTGACATGTAGGGTCTATTTCAACAACAAAAAAGGAATATTGAAACTAAAATTGATAGCTGAGCCTGGTGGCCCAGGACTCTAACCCCATGCCCTCTGGGAGCCCAAGGCAGGTGGATTGCTTGGGCTCAGGAGTTTGAGACCAGCCTGAGCAAGAGCGAGACCCCGTCTCTAAAAAATAGCTGGGCGTTGTGGTGGGCACTTGCAGTCCCAGCTGCTTGGGAGGCTGGGGCAAGAGGATCGCTGGAGCCCAAGAGCTTGAGGTTGCTGTGAGCTGTGACACTAGGGCACTCTACTGAGGGCAACACAGTGAGACTCTGTCTCAAAATAAATAAATAAATAAATAAATAAATAAATAAATAAATAAATAAATAAATAAAGATGTGCTAGCAACAATACTCAAAAAACCTGATACTTGCTCTATATAAATAAAGGCAGCACTAATCTTTTAATTAACTAAATTGCCCTACCCAAAATACTGTAGAACAAAAGACTTGGCTGAGAGGATCATAATTGCGCATTTTTTGTAAACATATTAATGTGTATGTATGTATGTATCTATCTATATATATGAAAAATTTGGACTTACTTTTGAAAAACACAGAATTAGCCATCGACACTGCCATCATAGCCCAAAATAGTTACTTAGAAAGAAGGTTTCAGAGCTAAGTTTTATTCAGTTATCAGGATTTACAAAAGTAACCCCATCCTTTTTGAAAATTTTATTTTATTTTATTTTTTGGTTGGGATTTCACTTTCCCCCTCCCCCCCCAAAAATAAACCAGGGTTACTCAATAAATTGCCAATAGGTGGCAGTGATTCCTCCCAATTTATTTCAGAGACAGCCTGGTAGGGGTGGGGTGTGAATTAATGAAATATATAGTCAGTCATATCCTTCGGAGATGTGATTCCAGGAACCCCAAGGATACCAAAATCCATGGATGCTCAAATTCCTAATAGAAAACATTATAGAATTTGCATATCACCTGAAAACATCTTAAATGTTAACTTAAATCATCTCTGGTATTTTACTTAAAATACCCAACACCAGGTAAATGCTACGTGAACAGCCGTCACACTATAATTCCTGGAAAATAATGACAAAGGAAAAAAGAAAGTCTATACCTGCTCGGCCTAGATGCAATTTTCTTCCCCAGAAATTTTCAGTTCCTGAGTTGAGTGCAGAAATGCCAACCCCACAGACACAGACAGCAGACTTCATAGCAAACACTATTCAGCCAGTTGGAATCCTTCTTTTTTAAAAATGTGATGACTTCATGATTTTTAGAGAGACAGGCTCATTGTTAAATATACAGGCTATAGGTAGCTTTTTGTTGTTTGTTTTTTTTTGAGACAGACACTCACTCTGTTGGGTGGAATAGAGTGTCACAGCCTCAGCGTAGCTTACAGCAACCTCAAACTCAAGTGATCCTCCTGCCTCAGCCTCCCGAGTAGCTGGAACTACAGGTGCCCACCACAACGCCTGGCTAGTTTTTCTGTCTTTAGCAGAGACATGGTCTCACTCTTGCTCAGGCTGGTCTCACACTTTTGAGACTCAAGCCATCCTCCCAGAGTGCTCGGATTACAGGCCTGAGCCAGTCCCCCTGGCCTATCAATAATTTTTTAAAGTCCATCTCCCCAACTGACTGTTCCATGAATTAGGATGGAAACGCAGGATAGGATTACAGGAAAACAAGCCCTCTAAAATACCATCTTTAGCTTGAATTTTTTCCTATACCCTCCGGCCTTTTAATATCTGGGCCGTGGTCAGCTGATGTGACCCCCTCCCAAGAGTTAAAGGTGGAGTTTATATGTTTATTTACAGACAGTCCCCAACTCAACATCATTTGACTTACGACTTTTTGGCTTTACAATGCCATCCCACAGAAATTGAATTCTCAATTTTGATCTTCTCCCGGGCCAGGGCTAGGATCATTCTCTCACGAGGCCAAGGACTGGCACGAGGTCGTTGACACTTTATTACCAAACAGGCTGGATGCGGGACGAGGCTGCTCACCTGTAGGCTGACGTGAAACGTTCTGGCAACGGTTACGACAGGCTGAGCTCAGCCAGGCTGCTGCGTGAGTCAGGTGTATGCAATGCGTTTTTCACTGAACGGTTTTTAAAGATAGATTTATGGGGGTACAAATGCAGTTTTGTTACATGGATATATCACATAGTGGTGAAGTCTGGGTTGTTAGCACAGCCTTAGTGATGTTTGCAGCTTAACGATGGCTTTCCTGGAATGTCATCTGACCGCACATGGAGGAACATTGGTATTTAAATGGCTGTTGGTTTACTTCCCACCTTTCCTGGGATTCTGGAGTTCTCAATTTGTATTTTTCTCTTCCTTTCTGGGAGATATTCCCAAAGAAGCAGCCACCTTGGTCCGAGTCTGGTGGTGGCCTGATCTGTCCACCTGCCTGGAACTTCCCGAGGCGCCTGCCAGCTGTCTCAGGCCTGAAGGATCCCTCAGTGTCAGAAACATCCAGTCACCTCCCAGCAGATCATGGCGTTCCTTCCCCTTGCCGCCCTCTTTGTGATCTGTGTCAGTAGATCACAATTAAATCATTCCAGGGATCTGAAGTTGCACGATAAGCTGTCAAATTCTATTGTTTTTCTTTCTTTTTTTTTTTTTTTGGAGACAGAATCTCACTTTGTGTCTCTCTGTGGAGTGCTGTGACATCACAGCTCACAGCATCCTCAAACTCTTGTGCTTAAGTGATTCTCTTGCCTCGGCCTCCCAAGTTGCTGGGCCTACAGGCACCTGCCCCAATACCCAGCTATTTTTTTGTTGCAGTTGTTTTTGTTTTAGCTGGTCGAGGTCTGGGTTCAAACCTGCCAGCTTTGGTGCACGTGGCCAGTGCCCTACTCACTGAGCTACAGGTGCTGCCATTATTGGGTTTTTTGAAGCCCAACAGTGAGTGGAGAGGGGAAATACGGGTTCTGCATTATTCCTGAGAACCCCTGACATGCATAGCCTGAAGGGTACTCAACCCAGCCGGGGGATATCCTGCCTCCATCCTTTGCCTCAGGCTCTTATGGCCACGGAGTATAGCCAGACAGTTGGTCTCAGGGCCACTAACTGTTCCCAAGTGCTACCAGGGACACAAATAGCTTGTACTTTCTATATTTCATCCTGGCTTTTGTCCTGGGCCCTGGAAACCTAGAATTTCTTTTCTCCCATTTCCTTTTTAACTTCACAATAGGCTGGGGACTTAAGGGCCTGTCAAAGGCTTCCCCACCGTGGATCTGGCCGGTTGACACTTTTTTCTGGGCCGTTGTGCGTGAATCTGCCTTTCTAAAAAAAAAAAATGCCTTTGATCTTTTTTAAACTGGCAGAGAGTGGTGTCCACAGAGACATTAGGATAATGGATGTGTCCACCGGCTCAGTCACTTACATTTTTTGTGTCAGAGACATTCAGCATCCACATTCAACTATCTCAAATTATGCATTTTTTTTCTTTTTTGCAGTTTTTGGCCAGGGCTGGGTTTGAACCTGCCACCTCTGGCATATGGGGCTGGCGCCCTACTCCTTTGAGCCACAGGTGCTACCCTATTAATTCTGCATTGTTAACTGCAGTCATTCCATCTCATTAAGAACACAGGGACTTAATCCAACTATCTGGCTGTGATTTCGATCCCTTTAACAAATCTCTTCCTTGGTCCTTACTCAGCGTGCAGTAGCTCACAATCCCCCCAAACTCCTGGGCTCACGTGATCCTCCTGCCTCAGCCTCCTGAGTAGCCAGGACTACAGGTGTCCAATTTTTTTAATAATTGCCATCCTGACAGGCAGGTGGAAGAACAGGTCTTTGTCAGTCATGCTTATCTCCTTGACCTTCAAGTAAGGATGAGCCTGGATTATGACAATAATGTTTTTTCCTGGCTTGGTACCCATAGTTCCGAGGTTAGGGTGCTGGCCACATGCACCTAGGCTAGAGGGTTTGGATCCAGCCCAAGCCTGGCTAAACAAACAAACAAAAAATAGCCAGGCATTGTGGCAGCACCTGTAGCCCCAGCTACTTGGGAGGCTAAAGCAAGAGAATCGCTTAAGCCCAAGAGCTGGAGGTTGCTGTGAGCTGTGACGCCACAGCACTCTAGCAGGGGAGACATAGTGAGACTCTGTCTCAAGAAAAAGAAAAGACTTTTTCCCAAGCAGCTTTTCCAGCAGCCCCATTTCTACATGGGAAAATCTCCCCTTGGTTTGGCTTCACTGGCTCAGATCTAATTTTTTTTTTTTTGTAGAGACAGAGTCTCACTTCATCACCCTCAGTAGAGTGCCTTGGTGTCACAGCTCACAGCAACCTCCAGCTCCTGGGCTTAGGCGATTCTCTTGTCTCAGCCTCCCGAGTAGCTGGGGCTACAGGCGCCCGCCATAATGCCCAGCTATTTTTTGTTGCAGTTTGGCTGGGGCCGGGTTTGAACCTGCCACCCTCAGTATATGGGGCCGGCGCCCTACCCACTGAGCCACACGCACTGCCCAGATTTAAATGTTGCCTGTTCTTTAGCTGGCTGTCTCATCGACAGCCATGAATCCAAAACAAAGCCACAAAATTAACATGAATCAAACATGAAGGCTATTACATCAACAACACTGAAGGTTCTCTGCTCTGTGAATATACATCCTTTGTTGCTTTTATTTCTGAGAAGATGGGCATGGTTGCAATTGGGGTCCCCCAATGCACCTTTCTTTCTCAGAGGCTGGGGATCCCAACCATACATTCTGCACCCAAGAAATGTCTGTTGTTATTTTTTTCCTTCTTAGAACAACACAACTGTGTTCTCCTCCTGAGTCTCTGCCACACCTTTATTTGGCCTGAGAAGCTTCATTTCTGGGGCTCTGACAATCCACACAGTCCCATGAGAAGCCAGCATACGGAGTCCGGCTGGACACACGGTCCTTAGGAATGAGACAGCACCCACCCTCGTCAAGAATGCACTTGTATCAGCATCTGTAAAAATAAAATCTCTTAGGGCAGCGCCTGTGGCTCAAAGGAGTAGGGCGCCAGCCCCATACACCGGAGGTGGCAGGTTCAAACCCAGCCTCAGCCAAAAAAAAAAAAAAAAAAAACTACAAATAAATAAAATCTCTGACAGTGATTCTAATTAAAGCAAAGCTTGGGCCACAGTTTGAAAACAACTAATATAAAGCAGTCCATGATGAATTCAGACTAGACTTATTCCATAACCAGGATTTAAAACAAAGGTTTGGCGAAGAAAAACAATCTTCCAATTTTCTAATCAATAGAGTCTAATTGTGTGCTAAACATTTAATGTGAATATTGATTTTCCTAAAATATTGTGTTTATAGGCATGGGTCTACAGGATTTTGGGAAGTTTTACTCCCAGGAGGCATGCCCAGGGGCCAGACCAAGGATGTTCATGCTCTGTAAATAAAAGCAGAGGAATAAAAAGCTAGGAAAAAATTGCTTTATTCTCCTTCTGTCTTCTCTGTTTGCACCTGAGCACTTTTTTTTTTTTTGAGATAGAGTCCCACTATGTCACCTTCAGTAGAGTGCTGTGGCGTCATAGCTCACAGCAACCTCAAGCTCTTGGGCTTAAACCATTCTCTTGCCTCAGCCTCCCAAGTAGCTGGGACTACAGGCGCCGGCCACAGTGCCCGGCTATTTTTGTTGTTGTTGCAGTTGTCATTGTTGCTTTTTTTAGCTGGCCCCAGCCAGATTCAAACCCACCACCCCCAGTGTATGTGGCTGGCGCCATAACCACTGTGCTATGGGCACCAAGCTGTGGACCCGAGCATCTTAAGATAGAATTTGATGCCTTGGAATCAACACAAATTCATTCAAAAATTATTACTGTACAATGTTGCCTGGGTATAATTTATCCCATATCACAGTAAAGCATATGGTGCGTTCCACAGAAACGTGTGCCGAAATGGAAGTGTTGGCTGTTTACATTTGACAGAAACAGGTTTCCCAAAAGGATACCTTCCCTTCCAGCCCAGCCCCACTTCCACCCAAGGTGTAATCTCAAAATCATTCCAGCAAGAAACCAGCTCCTTACTTACTATGAGTGTGAAGATTTAAAACAAGAAATCTGTAAACAAGGGGCATTATTCCGAAGCATCTGCCCAGAAAAATCAGGTCTAGAGAAACGACAGCCTCAAAGATTCTTTGTTGTTCATACAAGGTGCACTTGAATCATTTTTCTTTTCCTTCTCTGAGGACCAATTTCTGCAGATTCAGGTTTAAGAGACACAGCTGGGTGCGTCAACATTCACCTGCACCAGTCAGGGGGCTCAGCTGAAATAGCTCAAGAGTCACAGTCTGACAAAAGCCCAGTCTGGTGAAATTAAGCTGTCACAGAGCTGGCTCCCTCCTGGGTTCTGTCTGGAGGAAACCCATGTCCTTGCTTTTCTAGACATTTCGTGCCTCTGTTCTCATCTTCCGAGCCGGCAAGCAGCAAGCACCCACCTTCCAATCGCCTCTCCGCCTGACCTCTGCAGTCACTCTCCCCCAGCCCACGATTCTCACCCGCCTTCGTCCTTCCGATTAAAAACCCTCGTGACGACTTAAGACCTGCCAGGTCATCTGAGCTCATCTCCTGTCTTAAGATCTGTATGTAACTTAGTTACTTGTGCAAAGGCCTCTGCAGGGAATAGAACCCTCACAGGTTCCGGGGGATGAGCACCCGCACGCCTTTTGGGGGTGAGTTTTATTTGGTCTGCAGGTGCACGTAGGGCCAAAGCAAACTGAACAAGATGATGCTTCCCTCCCCAGGGAGCCCAGGAAGCCGGCACTCCCCACTCTATCCCTGGGGACAGGGTGTCCGGCTCTCCAGCACAGGGTGGAATACAGGTACTTACATCCTCCAAATGGCATCCTTCAGGCAAGGGCAGGCTTTCATCCACGTTGGAGGTCAACTCCAGAGATCCCTGAGCAGGACGTCGCTGGTCAGACCCCAGCACTGTATTTGCACACCGCTCCCCGGCACTGGCTGGTGAATTTGCACATGGCCCCCCAGCACTGGGTGGTGAATTTGCACACGACCCTCCAGCACTGAGTGGTGAATTTGCACACTGCACTCCAACACCACTTTGGCAAACCTGCCCCCAAAGATAAACAGAGTGAAAATAGTCTCTTCTGCGTCTGCTCAGCTCACCTGCTACCCTCAGGAACCCCCAACCAATCTTTATCTCTCTGTCGCTGGGGGATCCCAGCCCTGAGCTCTGCACCCATGAAATGCCTGTTCTTAATTTTCTCTTTCTTAGAACAACTTTCCAAAGTTCCCCTGTAGCAAACTGTGCCTCAACAGCTGTAAGCTTGATACCAATAAACCCCTGTGCATGAGAGACCCTTTCATCATGAAAACTTGCACCTGCCTGCATCCCCTCAAATTTGTAAAAAATAAAATATGTATTTTTTTCCAATTCTTTTCAATTACCCAAGCAATATATTTGCTGAGACCTGATTCCATTATGCTAGTGAATCCTCTAGTCCAAAAGAAAAAAATTGGTTAAGATTAAAACATTTCCTGGGATGTAATTTCAAATGTCGTTTGCAAGGCAGATGCGTTCCACATTAATGTTGCTACTTAGCATGCTCAGGGGCTATCGTTACCTTTTTAAAAAATCAAATTGGTCTCAATAAAAGAATTTTAAGACCCTCTTCTAAGACATGCTCTGATGGCTCTTTCAAATGAATGACGGTTTCAAATAAAATGCCAAGTTTAATCAGTTTTCATTACCCACTTATCTTCTAAGTGGCTCTTCTTTTTGAGGCTGATTTAAATAAGCCATTTGTACAGTTCTATAAATCATCATACCACCATCTCTGCTCATTAAACACTCTCTACTCAGAGCCAAAACATTAAAGCAAAAAATGAAGTTGCTTTCCTCTTTAGCATCCTTCTGCATGAAATACATACGGATGAATTTGAAGGGGAAAAGAAATGAAACACAGCGGGTCCTCATCTTCAACTGTAGGGTTGTTTTTTGGGGGGGTGTTGAGACAGTCTCACTATGTCACCCTCAGTAGAGTGCTGTGGCATCACAGCTCACAGCAACCTCAAACTCTTGGGCTGAAGCGATTCTTTTGCCTCGGCCTCCCAAGTAGCTGGGACTACAGGCGCTCACCACAACACTCGACTATTTTTTTGTTGCAGTTGTCATTTTTGTTTAGCAGGCCCGGGCTGGGGTCGAACATGCCAGCCTCGGTGTATGTGGCTGATGCCATAACCACTGTGCTATTATGGGTGCCGAGCCTCAACTGTGGGTTTTAAGAGGAATTGCCCACTCACCGTGTGTCCCGGTGACAAGTGAGTTTCCGTGACTCTTATACCCTCATAAAGGGGCAGAACTCTTTCCTGATAGATGGTCCACCAGAGATTCAGGAAAGAGGCCTGGTGCAGGCTGCCTGACGCTGAGCCCTGCTCCAGAACCGAGCCAGTCTGCGGATTATACTTGTAGTTCCAAGGTTTAGTGGCCCCCAGAAAGTGGACGACCTTTGCACTAGACCCAAATCTGAGAAGGAAACACAGGGGTGTTAGTATCTCTACTTGGAAATTTAAAAAAAGTGCAGAAAGCAACCAGCCCCCCAGGACTTGTCAAAGACGGCCTTAGGAAAGGAATGACCACAGCTGGTTCAGTTAGGGTTAGGGTTTTTCTTTGTCTTTTTTTTTTCTTTCTTTTTTCCCTCTGTAGGGCTAGGTAGAGTATCACGGCATCATAGCTCCAAGCAACCTCAAACTCCTGGGCTTAAGCAATCCTCCTGCCTCAGCCTCTCAAATAGCTGGGACCATAGGCACCTGTCACAACACTCGACTAGTTTTTCCATTTTTAATAAAGATAGGGTCTCACTCTGGCTCAGGCTGGTCTCTAATTCCTCAGCTGAACGGAGCCACATGCCTCGGCCTCACAGAATGCTGGGATCACAGGCTGAGCCACTGTGCCTGACTGCAGAGATCTGGTTATTGATAAATAACATTGTCACCACTATTTTGGTCTGCAGTTTTACATAAATTCTTTTATTTCTCTATCTGCTGATAAGGAAGAAATAACAAGTTACCACTGAGTGAGTTCACGAATTACAGCAGTTCGCGTGAACTTAATAACATTTTTGAGCAATGAAACAAGACATGATTGTTGCTGCGATCTGGATTTCAAAGCAAATCATTGCACCTTTTCTATTAACAATGGCAACACTCTCAACTGGACTCGGTTGTCAAATCGTTAATCATTCCTTTAGCAAAATTATTAGGTGGTGGTTAAAAGAAAATAAACGTCCACTGTAAACTCAAAAAATACCTAAGTAATTTATTTCAGTAAAGTCACCATAAGCATCATTCCATTTTCTTTTTTTTTGCAGTTTTTGGCCAGGGCCAGGTTTGAACCCGCCACCTCCGGTATATGGGGTCAGCGCCCTACTCCTTTGAGCGACATGTGCTGCCCATCATTCCATTTTGTATATGTCAAACATAATCGTAACCCAGTGGATCAGTGTCTCACAGCTGAGTTCACAGCAATGTGTGGTGGTGTCTTGCTGAGTGGCATTCATTTTTGTTGTTGCTCTGTTTGTTTGAGACAGTCTCCCTCTAAGCTCTGGGTAGAGTGCTGTGGCATCACAGCTCACAGCAACCTCAAACTCCTGGGCTCAAATGATCCTCCTGCCTCAGCCTCCAGAGTAGCTGGGACTACAGGCACCTGCCACAATGACCAACTATATATACATAAAATATAACCACTGTTTTTTTTTTTCGTACAGTTTTTGGCTGGGGGCCGTGTTTGAACCCACCACCTACAGTATATGGGGCTGGTGCCCTACTCCTTTGAGCCATAGGTGCCGCCTTTATTTTATATATATATACATATTTTTTTTTTTTTTTTAAAGAGATGGGGGGTCTCAGTCTTTCTCAGGCTGGTCTCAAGCTCCTGAGCACAGGCAATCCATCCTCCTTGGTCTCCCAGAGTGCTGGGATTACAGGCACCAGCCACCATACTCAGCCCTGTTGTTACATTTTTGTGTGTTACATAATGACAGGTCTGGAGGCTATTCCAAAAAAAAGAGTTCCAAAATTCCTTTGAAGTGTGAACTAGGTATTGAGATTGGTGCACAGCTTCCTGAGCAGCCCCTTGAACGTGAACATAGTGACATTCAGCACTTTTTCTAGAATGAGTTTGCAGACGTAATTGTCTGCCCTTGTGTGTGTGTGTATACGCTTACAGAGGGTCAAAGAAACGTATACACATTTTAAGAAAGGAAAAAAAAACTATTAAAATTGTAATACTCCAATATGCACCAATGCAGCTATCTCGTATATCATATCTGGTAACATTTGTAATTGCAGAATTCAAACATGATTTGCGTATTATAATTTTTTTAATTTATTTTATTTCACTAATTTAGTTTTTTGAGACAGAGTCTCACTTTGTTGCCCTGGGTAGAGAACTATGGTGTCACAGCTGACAGTAACCTCAAACTCTTGGGTTTAAGCAATTCTCTTGCCTCAGCCTCCAGAGTAGCTGGGACTACAGGAGCCTGCCATAATGCCCGGGTATTTCTCTGGCTATAGTTGTCGTTGTTTGGCAGGCTCCGGCTGGGTTCGAAGCCGCCAGCTCTGGTGTATGTGGCTTGCACCCTAGCCGTTGAGCTACAGGTGCCAGGCCTGAGTATTACAATTTTAATACAGCTTTTTCCTTGATTAAAATGTGCATACCATTTTTTCTGTACCCTCTGCCTGTATGTGTGTATATATATATATGAATCGTTTATATATATTATAAAACATATATAAAGTTATATATAATTATATATACTTTTAAGGCAAAAATATGTACTTTTAAAATTATATATATACTTTTTATATATAAATATGTAATTTTACATAAAAATCATAAAAAATTATAAAAAGTACATATTTTATATAAAAAGTATATATAATTATGTATAACTTTATATATAATTACATAAAATTATATATTTTTATATAAAAGTTATAGAAAAATTACATATTTTTATATAAAAGTTATATATAAAAGTTTTATATAAAATTTATATATTTTATTTAAAATTTATATATACATATATTTTATATATAAATATGTAATTTTACATAAAAAAATGTAATTTTTACATAAAAATATGTGATTTTACATAAAAAATTACATATTTTTATATAAAAAGTATATATAATTATGTATAACTTCATATATTATATAAAATCACATATTTCTATATAAAAGTTATATAAAAAATTACATATTGTTATATAAAAAGTTATATCTATAAATCATATATTAATATAACTTATATATGTATATATAAACTTATAAATAAATATATTTATAACTTATATATAAGTTTATAACTTATGTAAAAGTTATATAAAAAATTAATATTGCTATATACAAAGTTATATATAATATATATAAATTATATATACATATATTTATAACATATATAAGTTTATATATGTATATACAAACTTTTATATAAATATAAAACCTTGTATTTTTATATAAAAGTTTATATATACATATACATGAATTTTCTTTCCAGCATGCTAACAGGTAATGTGTATTCAGGGGGGGAAGGGGGCATAAACAGAGCCAGACACAGCTGCGGTCATCAGCGTGAACTTGGGGCACTCACTGTTTGAAGGCAGGGCCGTAAGTGTACGCAGTGTTACTGCTCAGGTTATAGATGAACGGTAAGTGCTTGTGGATGTCTGCTGTGGACCAGTTACTGAAGAAACTGTTCAACAAACCTTGATCTGCCCCTGCGGGTTGAGCAAACACAGTAAAAGAGGTCAGCAAAGTGCTCGGCAGTCGCTGGAATGTCAAGACGTCTTCCAAGGGGTTGGCCCTCAAACTACGGCCCGCGGGCCACATGCAACCCGCCCAGGACGTTTATCCGGCCCCTTCAGAATAAGATATGTGCAGTGTGCATAGGAATTTCTTCATAGTTTCTTTTTAAACTATAGTCCGGCCCCCTAACGGTCTAAGAGACAGTGAACTGGTCCCCTGTTTAAAAAGTTTGAGGACCCCTGCAAGGGTGGGCCTTGTCGAGCCCTTATTTCTACTCATCAGGGATATTTTCACTGAGCTGCATGCACACTTACTTACAAAATTCTTCATTACTTTCTATCACCTTTCGTAACCTTCTTGTAAAGTTCCCTTCTTTCTCCTCAAGCGGCCCAATTCCCTTCTTTCTCCTTAAGCGGCCCATTCACAGGGGAAGTAACAGGCTGGGGCAGAGGGGTTTGGGCCTGGGCTGTCCTCTTCCCCAAATTTCCCGGAGCCCCTCACTTACCGTCGAAGCTGCCGTGGTCAGCGGCATGTTGCAACAGACTCCTGTGCGTCTCCCGAGAGGGTCTGAACACAAACACACCACTGTTGAAGCAATCCGGCCAGCCGGGATCCGAGGCCGCAGAAAACTCTCCCCGGTCAAACAGTTCGTCGATATTGGACAGCACCTGGTAACAGAAAACACGTAGGACATGTGGACATCTGGAGAAGTATCCCGCCCCTCCTGCGGGCAACTGAAAAACCCCGACAGACGGGCCCCACAAAACAAAGGTTTGTTACCTTCAATGAATCCCCAACAATTAAAAAATTATTAGAAGTGACTCTTGGAATTGGAGGGAAGATTTTGTTTTTTCCCTCGGAGCCACTGAGTTTTACAAACTTAAGAAATGTGTCAGTTATGTATGCTTCTCAAAGTCTCAGGCTCAAAACAAGTGTGAGTTAAATATAGCTCACGTGGCAGTCAATGCATTGCTAGTTTTAGGCTTATACTCAAAGGAGAAACGTTTGTGAGGCGTTTTGTTCCAAGGGGTTAAAGTAAACCCTTCGGGAATTAAATTATTTTCTCAAGGTTTGTAAGACCTTGCAAAGAATTCTCTGAATTTTATCTCCCAGATAAAATTCTTTCTTTGGTCACCCAGCATGACCAAGGATGTCGAAGGACAGAGAGATACGCAAATCAACATAACGTGATCATTTCCCTGGGAGAGTTTGGCTAATAACTGCAGTTCCTTCTGGCATGCATCGACTTTCTACATGGTCCTCCTTTGCTGGTGGTGGGGAAACATTATTCTGATTACTCAGTATCTTTCTCATTTTTGCCTTTCTACACACTTTTGTTTAACCAAACTGATCCCAAACAGAATTCCAACAACCCAAGGGCATTGTACTTTTTGATTCCCTCCGTTCCCCGACTGCCTCTGAAAGGCACCATTGTGGATTTGCCCACTAGACGTTAATACCCCAAGGGACAACGGTGGGGATGCCGTGGTGTAAGACGCCAGGTAAATGCCTGTGCAGCCAGCACCTTGAAATTCAATCTCCTTGGGCAGAGACAGGTCCTGCCCTCAGCAGAGTCTGGCGCAGTCACTGTGGGTTTGGAACGTGCGTGTATGTGATTCTGACCGACTGAATGTCTGAGTTCTAGATATTGATGAATGGGAATCTACCAACTGACGGAGGGACATACCCCTGAAGGCTCCCTGGCCACTGGACCCCTCCTCTGTACTCACCAGGGTGTCTGCGTCCAGAAAGACACACTTGCTGTAATGGGTCAGGGTCCAGCAGTGCAGCTTGGTCAGGGTGACCCGGAGCTCAGGTCGCTTCAGAAAGGCCAGGTGGACGTAGTCCTCACTGTCCAGCAGATTCACTTCAATCACCTCATCAAACACCTGGGAGAGGATGACCCTGGAAAAGGCATGGGCCAAACACGGAGGTGGCGGGAGAAAGCCATGAGGACTCGGGAAGCCCGTCCCTCACCACGACACGCCTTCCCTACTCACAAACACGGGACACAAATCTATTTTGGTCTGTGAGATGTGCACATTTTACCCAAATTTTTAAGGGAAAAATAAGCACATACATTATACCTGGGTAGTGCTATTTGTGACTGGCACATAAAATTTCTTGTGTTTTATAATTATTACTATCATTTTTTTTTTTTTTTTTTGTGGAGACAGAGTCTCACTCTATCGCACTCGGTGGAGTGCTGTGGAGTCACAGCTCACAGCAACCTCCAACTCCTGGGCTCAAGTGATTCTCTTGCCTCAGCCTCCCAAGTAGCTGGGACTACAGGCGCCCGCCACAGCGCCTGGCTAATTTTTGATGCAGTTCGGCCGGGGCCGGGTTTGAACCCACAGCCCTCGGTATATGGGGTCGGCGCCCTACTCGCTGAGCCACAGGC